>JAEVFF010001335.1:38740-92398 GCA_018901945.1 Pugionium dolabratum
ATTGACAGTTTTTATTCGCTCTTATAAAACTTGTTCGCCTATCAATGATTATGGAGGATAGTTATTCAAAGCCTGATTCCCCTTTAAAAAGTTTGTTTTATTTTCTGTAACGGGTGACCCTTAGGAAGAAACCTTCTGTGACAATCAAACCAACACGTCTTTCTACCATTTGGTAATTGAAATGCCTTCGTATAATCCATAGAAATTGGACAATCCAGTCTACCATGCGTTGTCCATCCTGACAACATTCCATAAGTGGGAAAATCACTTATCGTCCATAGTAACACGACTTTTAGATTGAAATTGTGATTCAACGATACATCGTATGCATCAACTCCCATAGACCACAATCCTTTCAACTCATCAATCAAAGGTCGGAAGAATATATCCAGACTAGCACGCAGATGATTTGGCCCCGAATTCAGAATTGTTAGAAACAAGTACTCTTTCTTCATACACATGTCCAGTGGTAACTTATATGGAGTGATAATCACCGGCCATAATGAATGATTACGAGACATCCCAAATGGATTGAACTCATCAGTACATAAGCCAAGATAAACGTTTCGAGATTCAGCAGCAAATCTAGGATGTAGATATTGAAACATTTTCCACTCCACAGCATCAGATGGATGACTCATTTCTCCGTCTTCTGCTTCATGCTCTGCGTGCCACCTCATTGACTATGCGGTTTTCTCGCTTTGATACATTCTTTTAAGTTTATCGCTTATAGGTAAATACCACATACGACTGAAAGGTATTCTCGTCCTGCCCTCGCATGGCTTATATTGGGAGAAATCGCAAAATTTACATTTTTCCCATTTTTCATCTTCTTTCCAGAAGATCATACAATTATGAACACACACGTCAATTGTATAAAACAGGAGGCCTAAATTTCGCATCAATTTTTCGGTTTCATAATATGAACTTGTTGCCTGATTCTCCTCGGACAAATATTCTATAAACAGCTACGTCCAAGAATCCATGCATTTTTCTGGTAGATTAAAATCAGACTTAATGTTCATGAACCGAGCAGCTAAATATAACTGTGAGTGCCTTTCATGACAACCATCATACAATGGATTTTTCGCAACTTCTAACATGTTGTAAAATTTTTGTGCTTCTTCATTAGGTTCTTCTTCATTATTATATTATTCTTCGTTCTGATTATAGTACTGATCATCAGTCGTTGTCTCATGAAATGCATCCGTCACCATTTCAACATATCTATTACCGGATGTACCAACTGTTTCATCACTAGTACCACAGGTACCTCTCTTATTTCTTTGGACATCACCCCGACTACTCGTCCCTAACTGAACATTCAGCTCTTCTCCATGTTAATACCAAATATAATAATTTGGCATTAATCTTCGACTATATAGATGACTCCATATTTTCTGTCGTGGAATAAATTTATCGTTTTTGCAATTAATATAAGGATAGAAAAACTTACCTCCGCTACTTGAGCTATTGGTTGACTACTTGCAAAATTCATGAACTACTTCATGCCTTGTGCAAATTCTGCCGATATATTTCTTGTTTGATTATCAATCATTTTGTACATCCAATCTCTCAAATTATTATAATTTCCCCACATATTTGAAGTTTTTTTTCTCTTCGATTCTACAAATGAGAAAATGGGATGGGACATATATATACAATATTTTGCCACTACTTTGCCACTGTTTTACCACTACTTTGCGATCACAACAGTGTAGTCGCTTAAAAGTCGGTATACCTAACACGCACATGTTTTTTATGTTGTCACTTTGCCACCACTTTGTGACTGAAGAGTCATTCCAAATGTAGTCGCAAATTGGTCGCATATTTAGCGACCAATATGCGACTAACATTTGGTTATTCCACAAGTAATCGCTAATCAGTCGCTACTTTGCGACTGATTAGCGACTGCCACGCTAATCACTCGCAAATATACGACTGATTAGCGACTACACACACTGATCGCAAATTAGTCTCATATTGGTCGTAATGTGGTTGCGTATTGCGACCAATATGCGACTATAAGTTTTAATCTCAAAAGTGCAACAAATATGCGACTACGGCTTTGTAGTCGCAAATTAGTCGCAAAACTATGATAAGAGGGGTCGCAAATCGGAATGGTATTTTGATAGTTTTTTTGTAATGTAAAAAGCTCCAAATTGAAATTCCTTGAAACCTCATACAAATTACTCGATACCCTTCTTAATTCTATTCCTCACTATTTATATAAGTTCCTCCACCAATCATATTACTACTTAACGACAATTTTAGTGGTTATTTAATTTATTACTTATTGATGAAACCCAACTCTTCAGGCCACTACTGCTCAATAACTTCGCTTGCTGATTCTTGCATCCCAGTTAGCCACTTTATGTAATTTGGCTCTTCTTCCTCGCATACATGTAGATGATCAGGGGATGTGTAGCATTACACCTATCATCTTGGTTTACCAAAATAATTTGGCAGAAAGTAGAAAGAGATGTTTAGTAGCATAGTCACCCTGTGAAGCAAAGCATAAAAGGTTGGGACATAAAATTCCTATCGCAAACAGGCAAAGAAGTATTAATAGCATATGCTATGCAAGTGTAATGCTGTGAATTGTTTTGAGCTACCTAAGGAATTTTTTGATGAAATTAATCAAACGATGGCACAACTTTGATGGAGTTTATGGAGAATAGTCACAAAATGAATTGGGCTTCTTGGAAGAAGATGGCCACGTCTAAACACAATGAGGGTATAGGCTTAAGGGATTTACACCAATTTAGTTGAGCCTGGAATTAAATATGATATTGAAAATGGGATCTCAGAGTTGTGGTAGGCGTCGATCCTTAGATACCAACTATTCTTTCAAAACCAGCTAAACTAAAGTCCAATATTAACTTAAAGATATCATCATTTTTAACAGAATAAGAAATACTTCTTAATCTGAAAACAAAAAAGTGAGACGAACAACGACTTTATGAAATTGCTGAACCACAAGATCATGAGTTGATTACAAAGATATGTGTCTTAAAAGCTCTCTAAAGACGTAATGCTTTGGAACCATACATTGACAAGCATGTATACCCATACATTGATAAGCATGTATACATTGATAAGCATGTATACCCATACATTGATAAGCATGTATACCCATATGCTAGATGTTGTTTTATGATAACCCATGTGCTAGATATTGTTTTCAGATGATAACCCATGTACTAGATGTTGTTTTCAGACAAAAACAACCAATCATGTCTTCTTTACATAAATGTTTCGTACCAAACTCTCTATAACGTTGATTGGAAACATATAAAACTGCTATATATTTATTAGATTGGAATAGATATCCATTCTGTAGATCTCACATTGGAGACATTCGTCGCAGAACCCTGGAGAAGGTCATTGAAGCAACTATTGTACCATGTCGAAATGCGATATATGGATGTAACCAAACCACCACATATGGAAATCAGGCAAGCCATGAGAAACTGTGTTTTTTTCACCAGATGCTCATGTCCTTTACCAACTGCAACTACACAGGTTCCTACACGAATCTCAAAAGACACGCTCGTGTTGAGCACACTCCTGATGGTTTGCAAAATATGGAGGATAAGCTCATCCCGCTTGTGTTAGACATTCCTTTAATATTTGGCCAGAGTCTCAATAAGAAAATAGCCATTTTTTCAGGAAGAGAAAGAATGTGATCTGATTGTAGTTCAAGCATTTAAGGGATCAAGGTGTGTAGGTGTGGGTTTTAACCCATATTCTCTTTAATCTTATTAGAACCAATAAAATCCAATCCTTTTGCATAAAACCCTAATGTTTTTCATATAAAAGTTAGTGAAATTTAGGTTTGGGACTAACCCTAAAAGAGGAGGCATGCCGTAAGCAAGAGAGAGAGAAAATGAGAGAGAGAGAGAGAGTTTCAATAGTATGGTTTGTATTGTAACTTTTGTAAGTGTGTTTTCTTTAAAGTTGCTATATTATAAAAGTTTCATCAGATTTATACTGGAAGTTTGTAAAAGATAAATTCCTACCCGAGAGGTACCTTAACTGGAAAATCGGTAATCAAATTATGCGTTTATTTTAATCAATCCATTTACCAACACCAAATGGAATTAGAAAAAACCTAAAATCCCAACAGTATGTGTTTTGTATTTCACCTGGGAAATCGGCCATTTCATACGCAAACTTTAGCCCTTAGTTACAATTCGTTAGTTAACTTTATACATGTGTTATTACATACAATAACTATGCTCCGTAAGTTATAACATACGTTGACCATGACGGAGTTAGTCAATCCGTTAATGATGTTGAGTCAGATATTAGGTGGCTAATTTTAATTAAATCGGTAATGACTGGACCCTAAACGACGTCGTTTTAATGGTTATTTTCTCAACTCCAAACGACGTCGCATTTCACTTTCCCCTTTCTTAAACCCTAATTTTCGAGTATCGGCGATTTTAGGCGATTTTAAACGATTTCACCCGCGATTTCGACGGCGATTGAACACGATTTCAAGGGAAGAATTTCGAGCCTATTTGCATGAAATCATCACCAAATAATGAGGTAACTTTCTGAAATTTTTGTTCTAGGGATTTTCGGGTTTTGTTGGAATCCGATATTTTGAGAAATCGATGGCAAATTTGGGGGGTTTGTAACCAAAATCTAAATGGGTATTTGGTGTTGTTGTTTTGAAATCGGATTTGACCGAAAAATTCTTCCGAATTAAGCTTCTTCGATCTTCTTTGAAATCGGATGTGACCCAAAAATTCTTCGGAAGTAAGGTTCTTTGATCTTCTTTGAAATCGTGATTTCGCATGCTATTTGACCCAAAAAATTTCGCATGGTGTTGTTGTTTCGTTAGTTGTTAGATTTCTTAGGCTTTATTTGTGTCGATCTACAAAGATGGAATTGATACACCTAATTGTTCCCGTTTTTGCGTAATGCCCAAAAATTTCTTAGGTGTTGCTATTTGTGTCGATATTATTGTAGTTGTGAGCATGAAGTTGAGCAGATTCATGAGGCAGATTCATCGTTATTATTGTAGAAAGAGGCTTTAGAAATGGTAGTCTTGGAGGATTGCTTGTGGCAGATGCATCGTTTTGATGATGGATCACTCAAAAACAAAACTCGTTTTTCAATCGGGAAATTTTCTTTGCAGAGACAGAGATGTGAAATTGGTTTAACTTTAAACTCAATAATCTAATAGCAACATGATATCATTATTGATCTCATTGAGAGGCATGGATAATCTACACTGGATTGTTTTGGAAAATAAAACCATATACTATGGAATAAGTTAAAATTATAATATTCTATAGATCTATGGATATAGATGTTGAGAAATTCTATGAAAAAAACTTAGTTTCTGACCGGTTATTGATTAAGGAATGGTTGAAAAAAAAAATGAATGTAAATATTTTAAGCAGAATAAAATTTTTTTTGTTAAGAAATCTATCACCACAAAATTTCAAATTTGAAGAGTAAACAAACAAATTCAATAAAAAATACAATACATCAAATATATATAAATTAAATTTATAGAAAAGAAGAAAAAGATTAAATTTTCACACCTCCACTTGATGAGCATATTGACTTTTATAGAAAAACGAAGTGTTATGCTACATACGTTATCGGGATCCAAGATGTGTATGGGTGATACAATATTGTAACTGGCCTTGTCCAGCTTGTAGATACATTCATATTTTTTAAATTACTTTTAGCAAGTAGATCTGGCCACATCCAGCTTAATAGTCTCTTATTTGTCTCTTGTTTGTCTCTTGTTTGTCTCTTATTTGCACTTTCACTGATTTGATTTATATGAGTTGTCTCTTCTTTGCAGTTTTGATAACGATGCGATCTTCACCTGTTACTACGGTGGAAAGTTCAAGACAGTCGATGGAATTCTTAATTATGTTAGAGGAGAGGTTGTAATCGTGGAAACCCAAGCGGAAGCATTGTTTACAAGTCTAGAAACAGAGTCAAGAGTGTCTCTATATGGACAGCGAGTGTGGTTTAAGCTCCCATTTGAACCGTTGACCGATTTGAAGTATATAGTTGCTAGAGATGGAAATTTTCAGAGGATGTGTGAAGCAGCTCGTTGGACTCATGCAGTGGAGGTTTATATGGAGGCAGAAAACGTTGCGCCAGAAGAGAATCAAGATGGACAGAATAAACCCAATCAAGATGGGCAGAATGAAGGCAATGAAGATGGGCAGAATGAAGGCAATGAAGATGGGCAGAATGAGGGCAATGAAGATGGCAGAATGAAGCCAATGGAGATGGGCAGGAAGAAGGCAATGAAGATGGGGTGGAAGAACAAAACGTAGAGACGTGTGATGAGAAAGCACGAGTTGAATCACATGTGGCTGATTTCGTTGACGATGAAGAACATGTCAATTACCATGATACTCCGGAGAACACATAAGATGAGGAAGTAGATGAACATCGACGATATGAGACGTGGAGGAGAGGAAGTAGTGAAATTAAGCTTGGCCAAGTTTTTGCTAGTATAAAAGAGTTCAAAGAAGCTGTGGTTGAGTATACTTTGAAGGAAGGGTATAACACCAAGTATACAAGATGGGGAAATGAGATTTGTGAGGTGAAATGTGCACATAACAGTGAATGTCCTTGGAGACTTTACTGCTCATTCGAAGAACCGGCTGGAAAGTTTATGGTAAAATCGTTCGTAAGCAAGCATAATTGTATCCCAAATGGAGCTTGTAGAATCATTTCTCAAACGGTGATTGCGATGCTGTTTATAAATGAGATTAGGAAGGATCCGGATTTCAGACCGAAGTCTATACAAGAGCAAATGGAAGAACGATACAGAATTGTGGTAACACACGATCAATGTAGAAAAGCGAAGGCTCAGGCACTTGCATTAATCCAGAAAGAGCATGTGGAGCGATTCACTCGGCTGAAAGATTATAAGCTCGAGATATTGGAGTAAGTCCCTTCTAACATTTCGTTCATTTTAACTTTAAATACTTGTAAATTATAATGTCATTTCTTCGTTTTGTAGTTCGAACCCTGGTTCTAAAGTGGAGCTTGGAACAGTCCCGGGAGATAATGGTGTGGAGATGTTTGATCGGTTTTACGTATGTTTTGAAGCATTGCGTAAGACATGGATTACATATTGTCGACCCATCATAGGCATCGATGGTTGCTTCTTGAAATCAACAGTTAAATTAAAGGGCAATTATTGGTAGCAACAGGAAGAGATTCGAATAATCAAATATATCTGGTCGCTTGGGCAGTTGTACATGTTGAAAACACTGATTCATGGCTATGGTTCCTATGTAAGCTCAAATCTGATTTGGAACTTGGAGATGGAGATGGGTACACGGTTATATCGGATAGACAAAAAGTAAGTTTCTGACTATTATTAGATGATTCATGGCTGTTTGTAAAAGTAAATTTCGGATTATTTATGATTGTATCTATCATTTCAGGGCTTACTAATCGTTGTTGAGCAAGAGTTGCCGAAGATAGAACATCGAATGTGTGCACGCCATATCTACAGTAACTTGAAGTCTAAATTTCCTAACAAGCCGCTCATGAAGCCATTATTTTGGGCAGTCCCAGAGGGCTATAACTCAGCTGATTACGATAAAGCTATTGAGGCAGTTCAGGCGTATGATGCAGAAGTTTATGAATTGATGATGACGAAGAATCCAAGGAATTGTAGTCGAGCTTTCTTCACAAACACAGCTTGCTGTGAGGACGTTCACAACAATTTCTCTGAATCATATAATAATGCAATTAATAGTGCAAGAGAACTACCACTAGTGGAGATGTTGGAGACGATAAGGAGGCAAGCTGTGGTTAGGATTGGACAACGAAACAAAAAATCAATGGAGCATACAGGTACATTTACTCCTAAAGTCGCAGAGGTTATTGAGGCTGAAACAAGATATAGAAAATATTGTAGAACTTTGCTGGACCGAATGGGTGGTTCGAAGTCACGGAGAATGGTTCACCTTTTAAAGTGCACATGAGGAGAATGACATGTAGTTGTCGGCTGTGGGATGTTTCAGGGATTCCTTGCCGCCATGCCTTACGGGTTATCTTAGACAAAAAAACTACAACTTGATGATTACGTGTCAAAGTGGTATTTGACTTCGACATGGCGCAATCAGTATAGTGATTCAATTTTGCCGCTTAATGGCACAAAATTTTGGATAAACTCGGGTGAATCAACGATTCAAGCACCACCTCATGATCACTCAAAGGGTCGGAAAAAGAAACAAAAGAGGAAGAAGAGCAGGCACGAATCTCCTACAAAGAAAGTCAAGATGAGCAAAGAGGGGCGGACAATGCATTGTGGACATTGTGGAGTAGCTGGACACAACTCAAGGGGATGCACTAATGTGGGAGTGAAGCTCGTAAGGTCTGGAAAAAATGTTGCACAAACTGAATCAAAATCTATCAATGTTGATTACGGAGAGGGATCGAGCCAGCCAATGCAAAATTCGAACAATGTTGATTAAGATGTTGATTAAGGTGTTTTCGGATCAATTCTTACTGGTCTTGTGTGAAGCTTTCACTGGTTATTGTGTTTGTCTGAAGCTTTCACTGGTCTTATGTTTTTGTGTTTGTAGGAAGCTTTCACTGTTGTGAGTGCTGTTTGTAGGAAGCTTTCATTGGTTTTATGTTTTTTTGTTTTTTTGTTGCATTTTGGGAATATTTTGTATAAAATCTGATGGAATTTTTTCATAACAGATGATTACTTTTATTCATAATAGAACAAAAATATATTCTTACATATATTCTTTATAACATTACAGAACACAACAAATCTATTATGATTTTTTATAACATAACACGAATCTATTATGATTTTTTATAACATAACAGAACACAAATATATTTTTCAATTTTTAAACTAAAATAACATAATAGAACAAAAATATTAGCATACTACATACAATTATCTTCCGCATTTTCCGAATTTCACCATTACATTCTTCAAGCTTTTTCTCCCAGCCACGCACAACCGCTTTAATGTCGTCAATAACGTTTTTATAACGATGAACAATAGCTTCACAAGTCCGAGTCTCACACTCAAGAGTCTCCATTTCATTTTCATAATTTCGTAAACCATCCCGAAGACTTCCCATATGTTCTTTAACCTTATCAACAATAATTTCAAGCTTCTCAATCTCTTCAATTAACGATTCATCTGCCCATTTAAACAAATGAGATTTATGATGTTCGGATCTATTAGGACAACAATAGAAAATTCTTCCTGGATTTTGCTCAGTCCTTGATGTTCGAATTGTAGCAGATTCTCTACAGCGACAAACTTTTGGAATGCCTTTTCCTCGAACAGCTCGATCGATTTCGGAGTTTACACTTATTTCTTCACAAATTTTCACTAATTTCAGATAATTTGAAAATTTTAAACCCTAAATCGATGTTACATAAACGAGAAGACACAAACCCATATTGAAATACATACCTGGCCCAGCTTCTACCATTCTCGTTCGTGCTAGGGAAGAAAGGAAAGGGGAGACAAAATTTTCTGGATTTTTTCCTCCCTAAACCCTAATTTCATGTCACACACATGAAGGAGGAAGAAGGAAGGAAGTTTTTTTTTAAGTCATAATTATGAAACGAGGCCGTTTCAATCGTTAAAGTCATTTAATGAAACGATGTCGTCGCTGACGTGTCATCCTAGTCAGCGATGATTAATGGTGAGATAAACGTCGTTAAATACTAATGTATGTTTTATACTAATTACTCAAGTTAATGTATGTTATGGACTAAATAGAAAGTTGATGTATGAAAGTGCACAGCAATAAAGTTCGTTATCGAATCGTAACAACATGCCAAAGTTCATGTATGAACTGGCCGAAACCTCTATTTCACCTATGGCTCCAGAAATACGCAACCTCTCCTGCTTTCTAGCTAAACTCAAAGCGTCTACCACACTAAAACTGGGACTTCAGGTGAAGAAAATTCTGAAATTGAGTGAGCAAGAAGAACCCAAAGATAAGTTCATGTTGATTCCGAATTATATGATGGGTGATGGGAAGTTGAAGATGCAGATTTGCATTGGCAGTGAATATAAGTATATTCATATCTGAGAAAGATTTCATGTGTTTTGGCTAAGTTTATAAAAGTTAGAATTAGTTGTTGTTGGGATCTTTTGCATATAAAGATCGTAATTTATGGTATCTGTATTTGAAGTCTGCTTGGATTGTAGTACTATATATTTTGTAGTGTTAAGTAACTATCCTGTAAAATGAAATCTGAAGCTCACTTCATTATGAATTCTAAAATCTATACTAATAAAAGTAAAAGTTTGAGGCTTTTTATGATGTTCACGTGAGTAAATAATTTTGCTCTACCATGATGACACGTGACATTGTTAAAAAAAAGTAAAAAAAGGTTTGAAAATCTCATAGTATACATATATAAAAAAAATCTTTTGTTAGTATAGATTACACAATTAAAATAAACGCATAAAATCGAACTAAATAAAAAAAATTCATTATGGTTTCTAAAACTACCCATGTCACCAAAATTAACAAGTTTTAAAATATTTACATGTTAGCAATTTTCACTTTAAACAAATCTTACAACCATTTAAACAATTAAAATAAAATTACTATTTCTTATATACCACTATTTCAAAATTCAGTTATAAAATAGAAAAAATTTATTGTAGTTTCTCATGTTGTCCAGCTCATCCAAAATAACAAGTTCTAAAATAATGATACGGAGTAATTATCACTTTAAACAATTAAATATATTATCATAGTTTTAGACTATTAGTCTTCCAACCATTTAAACAATTAAAATAAAATTACCGTTTCTTTGAATCATTATCATAGTTTTGTACTATTAGTCTTCCAACCATTTAAATAATTAAAATAAAATTACCGTTTCTTCAACACATTATCATAGTTTTAGACTATTAGTTTTCCAACCATTTAAACAATTAAAATAAAATTACCGTTTTTTAACTCCACTATCTCAAATTTTAATGACCATTATCCTCATAATAATGAGTTTCAATTATCTAACTCTATAAAACCAACAACTTCTCATTATCAAATATAAACTTTGCAAACAATCCCTAAAAACTAATCATACAAAAATTTCACATTCCTCTTATCATCCTCATATTTTCACCATTTTCGAGAAGTTTGACGGAGATTTATGTAAAGCAAAAATATATTGGTTAGAGTTATTCACTTGGAAAACCTGAATTTTAACAAAAATAACACATTCATAGGTTTTCGACAAAAAGGTATGTATATAATATCTTAATCTACATGTTTTTAAATTATATGATTTCTAAAATCTGATAATTATTAGAAATTTATGATTCATTTAAATTTGCTAAAAAAATTTTTTATCAGAACGTACAATATAAAAATGAAAAATTTACTATAATAATTAAAAAACTGTTATGTTTTTGTGTTTTTATTTACAAGTGTTTGTGTTACTATTTACCGAAAGAAAATATTTTTGATTAATTTTTAAAATAAAATGTTCTAATTAAATAATATATTTAAAATATCAAAAAAATTTGTAAATAATACAAAATAATAATAAAAATTAAAAAAATAATCCGTGCGTAGCATGGTATAATATGTAGTTCTAAGATAAAAGTTCACAACTTCTGAAGGTTAAACCTTAACATTAATCAATCGAATGTTTAGCTAAACAAACTCGGAATGTTGAATTGTAACTGAAATTATTATTTAGTCAGCATCCACATTTTCAATTTTTATTCGGTTTAATATGTTTTTATTTAACGATATAATTATATTGAATATAATAAGTATCTTACTTGATATAAAAGTTGAACACATTATAAATATTGTTTTGAAAAAATTTGAAATATGTTCTTTTGTTTCACTTTGTCTGGTACTAATAAAGATTTCCTATAAGGTAAAACATATCTTATCATATAAATTTTTATTAGATTTAGATCTACGTCCTGCACGAAAAAAATATATTATAATTAATTATTTATTTATTAAATATAAATTAAATATGTATATAATTTATCTCTTATTTAAAATATTTTTTTTCTAAAATTTTTAATATTAATTATACAAATAAAATATACAATGAAATCGGATTATACAAATTAATTTAAACTGTCTCTATATTGGATTAAAAATATTATTAAATAGGTAAAAAATATAAATGTGATAAATATTCAATTTTAAATTAAATTTTTGTTTTATATTTTGTTTGGCTGATTTTTTAAAATCTATAATATTTTGTTTGGATTTTATGTCGAAATATTAGTTATTAACATATACTATAATATTAAATATTTTTCTAATGAGAATTTTTGTAAATATTGTAATAAATTATGTATTATATAATATTTATGTGAAAATACTCTGAAATATGACACATTTGTAAATCACATATAAAAATCAAGCTTTTAAATATCTTTAAAATTTGATTTTTTTGGAAATTAGTGATAAATTTGGAAATTTATGATAAGTTTGCAAAAAATAAAAACAAAATTTAATTATGAACTTTCGTAGATGCTAACTAAGCAATTAGAAAATTTCACAAGTACCCCTAAATCGATATTATATCTTTAGTATCTAAGGTCATGTCATTACATTAATCTAAACATCCATCTTTGTTTCAAATAATATATTTAACTATTTGTTTTTGTTTTAAACCACAATTGTACGAGTCACCTCATTATAAAAAAGATTTGATATTAAAAAAATTTAATCTCGTATGTACTATTGCACTATAAATGCTACTGAATCTTACACACATTTGTAATTAATTTATTTGTTGTACATATGACATACTATAAACCATAAAACAAGATGTAATCGAGTTACTTAAAAGTTAACTAAAGCCATGCATTGCATAATCAAATGTTTTATTTGTATAGATATAATCTTTTTATTTCAAGTAAGAACTGTATTATTCTTCAATGTATAAAAGTTTTCTACATGCTTTAACTGACCAAATTTTATAATTTCGGCTAATAGCAAATGAAAGGACCACAAAAACAATTTTGGGAATTTTGCAAAGGATTTAAGAATTTTTGAGTACAAATACATTAACAATTTCAGAGAACCAACATATTTGAGAAACCAAAACCTACGTAGAATTGGTTGTATTTTTAACTGATGAGACAAAAATTGTGTTTTTAACTAATTTATTTCTCACCAAAACCATAAAAAGGGATGAATTATATGGTAAGAGTAAGAACCAAACATTCAAAACTCAACAATACATACCAAAAGGGCGTGAAGGCAGAAACTCTCACAGCAGATATTTTTCGACAACGGTCCGGCCAAACTTCTCCTGAACATCCTTTGGAGTCTCGACCTGACACAAAAAGGAAATGAGATTAGTTCTGATTTGTTCAGCTTATTGATTTTTGCTAAAGATCACTCACCGCATTCAAGGCCTTCAAAACTGCCTTGACGGTATTGTATGAATTCCTTGAACCTATCACCTGAAGAATTTGGAACACAAACCATACTTTTTAACTCTACAGAAAGAAAGAAAGAAACTATGATCCATGTTAATGTCAAGGATGAAACAAAAATGCACCTTTGATTTGATGTTCTTGAACCCTGCTAGGAGCAAGATTGTTTTGACAACTCTCCCAGCTTTCATTCCAGTCGTTGTTGGTGCAGGCCATAGATACAACTAGAAGCAGAATCAAGTTTATATACATATATGCATATATAAATATGATAAGTGGCGCAAGTAGATTCATATGGTCAAATAAATACCTTTGTTTTCTTGTATGAAGTTTGTATTGCGTGTGCAATGGTGTGCTCCTCATGACGCTCTATGTAATGAAGATTCTGAAAACATTTCTCATATGCCTGTTTTGCATTTGTTAGACATGACACCATGAGAACTAAATGAAGTCGGTATATGGAAAGTCGGTAAAGAAATAATTATATTAATGCACAAACCAATACCAAGGAGTCTTTTCAACCAACCTAAAGTTCACCAAGATCTTTTTCGTTACATAAGTTAGAGAACGATTCCAAGGTAGTTGAATTAAAGACATTTATGCACAAAATAAGAACAGCTAAAACTTCACAAGATGATGCATACTATGTACGCTAGTCTGTTGCCAAATATAATGTTGTTTAGGATTTCTAGACCAAAAAGCTGAATATTTAGTGGAACTACAGTAGTCAAAGATTCAATTTTAGTTGACCCTATTTCAATATTCGCAATGCTTAGCAGTACAAACAAATCAAATTAGCTACCCAACGTATTAGATTCACATGCTATAACAACCACATGTACATATTTGTCTCTTCCCTCAATCCTAGATGAAAAATGGTAATGGGAGATTACCTTCTGCATTGCAGACTGGCCAGTCTCAGCTTTTGCTTTTGCATACCCAATGACACCTTCATAGTTCCCACAAACCATCAGTGCAGTGTATCTTTCAACCCTGCCACCCTAATATACAAGTCTTTCTTATATAGCCGAGCAATTGATTTAACAGAAACAAACGAGAGAAATGTCGGACAACTATACCTTTGTGACCTTAGCCACTTTTTTAACATCTATTACATGCACATCATATCCCTGCAAAAAAAAGTAAGATATAACCTGATCAGCACTAAGAATATAAACAAAACTCTGCAAAAAAAAATTTCAGTAATAGATTGAGAGAAAATCTGTATGCCTATATTCACCACGGTCCAAGAAAATAATACATCATGTCATCAAACTTATGTAACATAAATCGTAGCAAGCTTATCTCAACTAATTCCACTATACGTATTACTATGATTTGGTCATTTTAGTTTCTTAACAAATAGAAAATCCACTCACTTTTCTGTATAAGGGTTGCCTTTTCTTCTCTGTCAAAGCATTTCTCTCTTCAGCCAAATCTCTAATCTCCTCTTCCAACCGCTTCCCCTTCTTCCCAAATGTATGATCAAGCTCAGAAAGCTTAGTTTCAAGTTTCTTATCAATCACATTCAGCTTCTCTAACAGAATATCGTCCCTTTCTTTCATGTCATCAAACTCTTCATCATCATTATCATCATTGTCGTCCTTAGAGCCATCTACTACAAGACGCTCTTCTTTTTCTTCTCCAGCATTTCCACTTTGAACATTGTCACGTTCGATGACTCCATAATTAGCTGGATTGTTTGGGTCAAAAGCCTCTTTCCATTCAACTAACCTCATAGCTCTGTTTAATTTTTGCTGGAGAATAAACTTCTCTTTACCTTCAGCCACCTTCAAGCGGTTCATCAACTCACCAATAACCCTGTATTCAGGACGAAGTTTGAAATGTTTCTCCTCAAATTTGTCTAATTTGTTCATCCACCTATAGGTCTCATCGAGTGTCTCTGCCAAACAATAATACAACTTAGGAATCAAGTTTTGACTGTGAAAAATGCAAAGATTGATGACCCATAAAGTTATTCCAAGACAAGAAGAGAAAAATGGCATACCTGACTTAACAAGAGTCTGAAGAAGCTCCTTATGCCTCTGAAACTTCTTATTGAAGATGTCTTCCTTCTTTCTTTCTTCATCCCAATCAACCTCGTCAAGTTCACTATCCGAATCAGACGACTCCTCACGTCTGTTTAATTCACCATCATCCTTCAAATTCTGCTTCTTAAGCTTCTCGATAAACGGCTCAATCCCCAAATAATCCTCTTCGTCTTCGTCGTCAATGTCTTTGTAACTCAGTCCTTGTCTTTGCCTCTCCTCTCTCTCACGCTGCTTCTCCTTCTCCACCTCCGCTAAAAGATCTCGCACTACTCTTTCGGCTTCCGCAGGTGATATTGTGCTGGCGGAGGAGAAATGGTGCCTCTGCGATGCGATCCATGGCGTTTGATTTAGGGGAAAGAAGGAACCGGAGATTCTTCTCACTGAGGAATCAAATGTGCAGATTTGACTGGAAAATGAAGATCTCGGATTAAGAAGATGGTTCCGGCGAAGTAGAAGACGAGGCCAGGATGACGCTCGGGCTCTGAAAGACATCGTCACTGGTTCATCAGATGGAAAATTCAAAAAACCTCTCTGGTTACGTAAGATTTTTAGGGTTTTTGTGTGTTGAGGGTGACAGTCTTAGAATTGGGCTCCACTAATGGACCCAAACTGTTCAATAGGCTTCGCTCATGAAACTCACCGGGATGTTGGGATGATAGCAAATTTTGTTTTGATAAATGGTAGACGAAACACACGTTCAGAATAAAGTAAAACATGTGATCAACAATTTTGGCTTCCTAAATCTATAAGGAAACCGGTAAGTAAGACCACAATTTAATTAATGGTGGTATGATGATATGGTTTAGACATTAGGTATTGGTTTAGTGAGAATTAAATAATTTTACCTTAACGTATTATTAACAAAAATGTCATTTTAACGTGTTATATTAACGTGTCATCACAATAATGAGTTTTAAATAAATATATAAATAAATTTAAATTATTAAAATAATTATAATATATGTTATTGTTATTAATTTGGTTAAAAAATCAATATATTTTATTAAAATAACTAAAAATACTATTAAATTTGTAAAAAATAATTATTTTTTTTCTTTAATTTATATCTATAAAAATTATTATCAAAATAATTTTAAAATTATATAAATATCTAATTTATATTTAATAATAAACAATATTATATAATTTACAAATATTTTTTCTCATGCAGGGCATGAATATAAATCTAGTGTTATGATAATAGAAATGTCATGATAATATAAATGTCATGATGATGTATATAATCTCAATAAATTTTAAATAAATAATAAATAGATTTAAATTATTAGAATAATTACAATATATATCATTATTATTAATTTAATTAGAGAATCAATATATATTATTAAACTAACCAGAAATTATTATTAACTTCGAAAGATATAATTATCTTTATTTTTTTAATTTACATATACAAAAATTATAAATAATTATAAAAAATAATTAATAGTCAAACACATCGAAGAAATAATAACTGAAATTAACTATATTGTATTATTTATATTTAGTCATTATATTTCTACTATCAATTTTTATCAATTAAAAATAAAATAGGATCACTAATCATTCTTATTAAAACATATTTGTTTAATTAACATTTGTTTTAAATTTGAATTATTAAAAACATGAGTATTTGCATTTTTAATATATTAGAGTTAATGTGTTGATTGCTTTTCTTTAATCATCCCTAATATACTAATTAAAAATATTTTAATAAAAAATTTATATTTTCTTTAATTATCCCTAATATACTAATTAAGAAATATTTTAATAAAAAAATTTATATTGACGTGTGATTTACAAGTATGTAACGTTAACGTTTCACACCATTAGAATATTTTCAGACAAATATTAAATAAGACATAATGTAGTAGAATGTTTACAAAAATAGTATTACAAATATTTAACAACATACTATATATATAAATCGCTAATATTTCGATATAAAAAATAAAAAAATATTAAAAAATTATTAAACTTTTTAAAAAGTTACTCAAAAAATTATAAATAAAAGTTTGGATTAATTAAGTATTTATGAAATCTATAATTCTTTACCTATTTAATAATATTGCATATCTAAAATATAGATAATTTAGTATAATCCGATTTCATTATATTTTTTATTTGTATAATCAATATTAAAACTTCAAAAAACTTATTTTCAATAAAAGATAAATTATGTACATATCTTTACTAAATAAACAATTAATTAATATCTGAATATTATATTATAAAACTAATCCATTGTTTCTTTTATATCATTCAAAGTATCTATACTTACAGTCTTGCCATTATTATATATTTTTATTTTTATTTAAAAAAATATAAAAATAATTACATACACACATTTTTAAATATTTACAGAATTGTCATAATTTTCATTACTCCAACCACCATTGTCATGGAATAATAAGTTCTAAAAGCCATCCAAATACCATCATAATCATCACTTTCTGCAAAAACAAGTCTCCGAAAATAGAAATTGGTTATGAAGTTAGAGAACATCGTTCAACTGAAAAATCAAGATTCAAATTACTTTTTGTTTTTTGGTTATGATTTTTTTGTTGCGGATCGTAAATTTCTTGGGAAGTCTGTTTATAATATTTCATCGTTACAATCGCATACCTCATAGAGATTGTAGTATAATTAATATTTGTGCATTATTATTTTTGTAATTTTTCTATTCTCATGTATTAGTTTTGCAAAATAGTTTTATGAACATTAGTTTACATTTGAAAACAAGTTTTAAGCAACTTTTTGCAATTCCTCTATAAAAAATTGATTATTAAGTGTTCTTATGTAGTGAGTTAATGGTACAAATTAGAGTGACATATTTTAGTTGGAATAGTTGTATGGGCAATTAAATAAAATATCACTCTTTTAAGTTTTTATTCCAAATATAGCACTAATTTATTTATATTTTCAAAAATAACATAAATTTAATATTAAAATAATTAAAAATATCTTTTTACTAAAAAAATTAAACCTTAAATTAGAAAAAATGAATCCAAACATTATATTTAATTATGTATATAGTTTATTTGAGGTAAATAATTATTTTTATATAATAATTTATGTTATTTTAGGAATTTTATTTTTAATTTGATAAATTTGAAAAATAAATTTAAAAAAAATGATATTTTAAAGTATTACTATAATTCTATTTTTCTATTAATATTATAACTTGATAAAAGAAGGATGATACTAGCATCTTACTTTTCATCTTAAGTAAAGTAATGCGGCACAAATTGGAATGGACACGATTTCTTAAAAAAAATAAAGGAAAATCGCATAAAAAACCTCGAATTGGCTACTAACATTTTAAAACTTGAGATTTTTTCAGTGACATTTTAAACTCTTAATTTTGTATATTTTGCAATATTAATCTTGATGTTGTCTTTCGATTTCAATCCGTGAAATATTTGTAACAGATCTCATAACACCTTTAACTTAAACTAACTCCGTAATCCATAAAATAAATCCGTTTAACTTAACACAAACCACATTCTAAAATCGCTGAAAACCAAAAGGGAATTTTAGGGTTCTTCGATTTGGGATTTTAGGGCTCTTCGAAATTTCGAAAGGGAACGATTCTTGGGTTCGTTTTCAATCGTTGTTCTCAATCGCATCGAAACAAGGTTGGGAAAAGGAAAATCATATCGAAATGAGGTAAGAATCGAAAGTGTTTTCTAGGGTTTGCGATTTTATTCGATTTTGCGGTGATTTTGGGTTCGATTTTGAATGGAAAGTGGTTTTTGAACATATCTGTTTCGATTTTGCATATGATTGAGTTGTTGGTGTTCGATTATGAACATCTATTATAAATATGGGTTCGCAATCTCATATGTCGGGTTTGAATCGGAAGTTCGCAATATGTTGCCATCCGTGCGGTTTCTCCAAATCATACCAACATAAAAAATTGACGCCTTCTACAAGTGTAAAACCTTCAACCGAGATTGGCATTAGTCCAAACTTTCAAGATTTTTGCTGGTCGATTGCAATTACACAACACAACATTACACTTTTGCATTCTATTGTTGAATAACTTCCACTATGAGACATCTTCACTAAGAAAATAAAGTAATTCATTGTCAAATAAAAACCATAAATATCCACTACACATATCTTCAATCCAACAAACAACATAAATTCAGAAACTTCAAAAATTCAGAAATGCCAACACTTAAACCTCTAAATCGATGAATCCAACAAACCTTTAAATTCAACAAACCTCTAAATCGCTATCAGCCTCGGATTTATCCAACAAACCTCTAAATCCAACAAACCTCTAAACCTCTAAATCGGTTTTTTAAGTTCCTCCCAAGCAACTTCAAAAACCCAGAAACTCCAAAACTTAAATCCACAAACTCAACCACATCAAAGCGAAACCTGAAACCCAGAAATTCAACAAGAAAATGAAACCCGAAATCATGAAACTCAACCACATCAAACGAAAACCAAAATCGAAATCAAGCCCCTTTAAATTGCAAACAAATTCGTACCAATTAACATCGTTTTGCATCATTCTTACCTTGTTCTTTCTTTAATTTCGGCTTATTCACTCTTCTTTCAATTTTCCCTAATTTTTCTTTTTTCACAAACCCTAATACATTATGCCCTTCGACAACTCCCCCATTTTAAGTAACTAAAGCCGTGTGTTCAATTAAATTAAATGGGGTTAAATCCCTCTTAACGGAGGTTAAATCCCTCTTAACGGAGCTGTAGTCGGTTATGATCGGGTGATTTAATAGCTATTTAACGTGTAAATATTAATAAAAATTTTGTAATTATAATAATTTATAAAATTTGTGTAATTTACAAAAAAAACATACAATTTATGTAACTAAAAATATTCAAAAAATACAGGTGAAAATAGATTTAGTTGCACAAGTTTATGCAATTGACGGAAGTGAATCCAATTGAAAATGGTATAATGTAATTAAAAATTTTAGAAAAAAAAAACTTTACGAACCAATAAAAACAAATGGCATCCCCGTAAATGCCACTAAGAACACCAAAACACAAAAAATATATCACACAACCAACTTAACACATCCATTACGATAATATTCAGTTAAGTCTTTTTAATGACATATGAGCGCAACTCAACATGAATTAAGTGGATTTTGATCACCATAATAAACAAAAAGTCACATAATTAATACTATTCAAAGTAGAAGATTTAAATCAAACTCTTCCAAAAGAAATGAATGATTTATTTTTCTGATCACAATATACCAAATATTCGTATTTTAATATGAAACATCTCAATTGAACATATAAAAGGAATCTCAAAAATCCTAAATTGCACATACAATATAACTTAGTGAGCTGCACACAAACCAAATATTAAATTCTAATAGTTATAATTAATGACATCATGAGTTGAGAAAAACAAATAAAAATTGAAATTGTTTTTACTTAAAATAAATTTTTGCACAAGAGACTTCAAACTCGTTAGAGAAAAAGAAGACAAGAAATAAGTTTAAATTAGATAAAAAGACCATTGAAATCATCAATCATCGATCGTGATAACAACGGGCATGTTCGTTTTTTTTGTCACAAGTCTTGTCGCAGCGTATGCGGCAAGACCTGTGATCAGACGACGTGACAATGTGCGATAAATTATTGTTCGTTTTATAGTTGAAGTGTCTGATCGTATGTCGTATCATTTGACCGTAGATTTGTTCGTTTTATTGCTGTTGCGATATTTTTCATTTAGTTTATAAATAATTATCAAGGTATTTTGTTTTTTATGACTTCATTCGTAAATTTTCGATCGTATTGCAGAAATTCGACAACGGTTTTTTTATTGTACATCATTGTAATCAATCGATACATTTGACCATATGAAACTGCTAGAAATAAATAAAGAATATTTAGTTACAGGATATAACTGCAGTTTTCTGCAGACACATTAATATTGAAAACTTATTTGATACTGACAAATAATAGAAATAAGTCATATCGTTGATATCGATATTAATACATTTTTTTAGGTGAACTCGATCAATTTTTCTTTGCCCAATCAAAGCAATTACATAACCAATAACTAACGGAAATCAAAATTGTCGATTTTATTTTGTTCTGTTCCTACTGAAACGCCAAGACTACTGTGAACACAGAAACTACCACTTTTTCTCACGTAATGTGTTTCTTATAAATGAAAAAAACGTATGACTAATTAGTCATACATGCGATTATGTATGTGAATATGTGATTCACGTGTTGTTTTCGATTAATCTGTTTAATTAAAGAATTTTCAGAATTTTCAGAAATCATATGTTATAATATCTTTTTCCTTACTTAAAAGTCAGAGATACTATTTTCGAGACAAATATAAATAAGATAATGAATCAAAGATAAAAAATGTGTATTACTTTGCCTTTTAAAGATAAAAAATGTGTATTACTGAGCAGTCTTAAATCACATAATGTCATTTTGACACTTTTATATTACATAAATAGATTTATTATCTAATTTCAATACAATTTTTGACAAATCATTACTTTTCTAGCCGCAACTAAAAATGATCAAATATTAAAAAAATTGTAAATTTTCAAAAGTTACTTTATATACAATGTTGATAGTTAGATGTCGGATCAACTGATATATGTAGATAGTTCGGACTACAATAATAGGTAGTAGAAAAAAGTTTCATGTCGGTAAATATGTTAACACCACACATGTTTGGTAATCGAACGATCTACCCGCCAAACTACATTGGACATATTTAAATTATTATAATAGGTAGTGTTAGACCGACGGTTAATTCCATTTATGTAACAGTAGCATTTAACAAGAGATTTAATATAAATGTACAACGTATTAGTTTTTCAATCACGCTAGTGAAAGACCAAATAATTTTTATGAGAAGGCTGAATGGTAATACCTCTTGATAGTTCCATATCCATGGCTTCCCACAACTAGAACACAAGCATGGTGTTTATCTACAAGTTCACATTGGATATTTGTTGCATCATCCAAAATTTTTAGTATTCAGCAGTAGTGGCTTGATTGATCTAAAGTGTTGCGAACTCTCTATTTTTTTCTAGAGACCTTACTTGTTTTTTTCTTAAAAAAATATATGTGTTTCTTACCATATGTAGATTTTGATACCAATTGTAAGTGTAGAGTTATTAAGCACAGAACAAAATTTTCTTCTAACAAGATATTCTTTATTTACTAGATTTTTGATTGAGTTAATCTTTTACAATTACACTCAATCGATCTTTTGACACATTTTTCTTTTTTTAAAACGTGCTCAAATTAAATCCTAGTCTACCCAAGAATATACTAGCCTCACTTGTTCTGATCAAACTAAGACAAACCATCTCTTCTTGATTTGACTTACAAACAATCACTCAACTAAATCTTTTTGTTCACTCTCAAAGATGCGACTCAGCAACCTTGCACATCTCTCACTTTTTCGATGAACCCTAGGTTTTCCTTAGTCTCCTATTTTTATAGTGAGACTAACCCTTCTATTTAAAAGATTCCAACAGTCCAATTATGTATAACCCCTTATGCATTTTCCTCTGCTGCATCACCTTACCTTATTTGCTCTGATGCGATCTTTTCGCACCTCCAATTTCCTTATTCACCTTGATGTAATCTATTCACATCTTCAATCTCCCCCTTTTTAACTTAGTGTGATACTCAAGCATTTCTATCCTACATGCTCAAAGAAACAACAAGCACATCAAAACAGGCCAAGACATATATACTGAACTTTTCAAAACAATCTGATTAAGTTAGAGTCATTAGCATATTTATGGACTGACAGCAACATATCTAAGCCGAATTAAAAAACCAACCACAAATTGATCAACAAGCATGACCTAAACGAAACTGTCTGATAGACTAGCCAAACAAGGAAAATCATGCTTCTGAAAAAAAAACAGCTTAAACTAGCAAACTCCCCGAGCAACTAAGCTTCTCTGACTCCATGCACTTCACTTTTTTATCACTATCATCTTTCCTTGTTTGAGTGCACACCGAAGTTAAAAAACAAACATACAAACAAGAAGGCTAGGAGAGACTTACTTACCTGATCGAAGCAACTGTTGAATGATCAGCACAACAGCTGCAGAACTTGACAGCCTCTAGATGTAAGCACGTAGGACCCCTGAGATGGCACATGAACAAAAGAGTATCTGGGAGTGAAACCACATGTGCCAGCCTACCGATAAGGACAAACCTTAGATAGTGGTGCGGAGAAGGACAACGGATGTTGGCTGAGCAGAAGTTTGAACACCAAACTCGAAAATGGCAAAAAGAACTTTGACATAGGATTGCAGGCCAAATAAAGTACATGATCAGACACACTTTGACCAAAGTCAAACGGAATCGAATGCACCACACTGAAAACCAACCGCGCACAATTCAGATTATGATAGCCAGATTTCTCAGTGGATGCCCAGTTGTGACAACAAATTTTGTAGAGAATTGCATTGTCTGGTGTGAAGTGAGAAGTTCACAAAGAACTCCATGATTTGATAGCACCCCCACTCATATAGAGGGCAAGCTCATCTTCAGAGAGGGCGAGAGTCGAGATTTCCATAGCTTTGGTAGTAACATCACTTAGTCCACAAAACCCATTTATTCACTACAAGAAAACATGGTATTTGCGACCACGAAAGTGGTCGCAAAAAAAAGTAGTCGCAAATCAGTCGCAAATTTGCGACTGATTTCCGACCACGAAAATAGTGGTTCATTTTGCGACTAATTTGCGACCACATGGTGGTGACTATTTTTGCGACTAATTTGCCACTGAATTTTCGTAACAAATTTTGCCACTGTTTTGCGACTACATATGTGGTTGCGAAATATGTAGTCGCAAAGCAGTCACAAAATTTTGTGACTGATTTGCGACTACGAGAGTAGTGCAGTCGCAAAGCAGTCACAAAATTTTGTGACTGATTTGCGACTACGAGAGTAGTGCAGTCGCAAATCAGTCACAAAATTTTATGACTGATTTGCGACTACAGGAGTAGTGCACTCGCAAATCAGTCACAAAGTTTAGTGGCTGATTTGCGACTGCACTACTCTTATAGTCGCAAATCAGTCACAAAATTTTGTGACTGCTTTGCGACTGCGGTTCTCCTGTAGTCGCAAATCAGTCACAAAAAATTGTGACTGATTTGCGACTACATTTGTCTTGTAGTCGCAAATCAGACGCAATTTTTTGTGACTGATTTGCGACCACATGTATGAAGGAGTCACAAATCGGTGGCAAAATTGCGACTGATTTGAGACTGATTTGCGACTACACCGTAATTAGATTTAAAAAAAATATTAAATTTTTATTATTATTATTGAAACAATTTTTTATATTTTGAAAATAAAAATATTAATATTTTTTAAATTTAATTTCAAAATATTTAAATTATTTTAAAAATAAATGTAAAATAATATTTGTAAATATAAATTTTAATAATATTTTTTATAATTAATTTCAATAATAATATTAATATTTTGTAATTAGAAATATTAATAAAATAATTTATATTATTATGTTTTAATATTAATATTAGTTAATTTTTCATAAATATTAATATAATAGTTTATAATTTATGGTTTCATATTCTTATTATTTAAATTTTTATTAATTTATAATCAAAATATTTGAAAATTAATTTCCAAAATTAGTATGTTTTAATAATATTTTTAAAATTTTAATTATGAATATTTTCTTAGATTTATATTTTTAAATTATTAAATATTATAAATTGTTTTTATTAATGAATAATAAATATTATAATATTAAATGAAAAATATGTGAACTAATTAATATAAAATATTGAATACAAAGAAATACAAAATTAAAATTCTAATATTTATTATTGAAAATTTAATTTACAGGAAAAAAAAGATTTAATTCTCAGACGGCGGAAATTGGAAATCTGAAGGCGAAAATGGGGTCGTGGGCGGAGCCGTCGATGGTTCCCCTGTGCAATTGTTATCCCGCACATAGGAGGCGAATGCGGGATCCGTCCGTTGGAAATACCCGAGGAGCATCTCCAAGCTCGAGATCTTCTTTTGGTTTTCTCTGTTCAGCTCTTCCATCTTCTGATTTCTTTCCAGAATCTGCGCGTTTTGTTGTTTAATTAACGCGTTTTGTTCTTGAAGCATTACATACTCGGGTGAATTGGTTTGCACCCCAGTACGTCTACCCGTAGACTGTACGCGGTTCAGGCTACCGAGTCTATAAAGACGGCCTCGGTCATTCGAACCAGAAGACTACTAAATAACAAAAACAAAATTTAAATAATAAATTTAATTATTTAATTAATTAGAAAAATATGTTATAAGAAAAAACTTTGAAATTTTTTTTTACCTAAATGAAGACCTCATCCTTCTGTTCTGGAGTCAGCTCAATTGGACGGGAGGTTCCATCAGATGTTTCTGTTGGATCGACCTCCACGATCGCCATCTTCTCTTGGATGTTTCGTTCGTATGCTTCACAGATTTGTTTTGCTTTCAAATCTACATACAAACCATCCGGTCTTGTGTGAATCTTTATAAAGACCTCACCTATTGAGACTGGTCGTCCCAAATTATGTTTCTTCACAAATATTGAAATAAATTTTATTTAATTACTACCACAAATAGTAATTAAATTAAAAAAATGACTTACCATTTCCTCATGGACCTGAATATAGGATTTTTGGCCCGACAAATGTTTGTGCGGGCCAAGACCATCCCGAGCGGAGTTGCGGTTATGAGAGGATTTGGTACTCCTCTTGGTAGACATTTCTGTTTCCCAATAGTCTTTCATAATTTTGTACAAACTTGGGGAAATCCATCGGAGACGTTTTCCGGTTGTATGAACCGTGCTCACCATCCCTTTCATCCGTCTTACGCAGACGACCGCGAACTCTTTTCGTACCATCAGGGTGATCACATGATCCTAGGTGTACGATTGCTTGAAATTAAATTATAAAATATTAATCCGTATTATTTAAATATTAGAAAATAAATAAAATTTAAACAAAAAAGTAACTTACCGCAAACTCTATGAAATATTTTTCCTGCCTCTCAGTAGGTACGACGGTCTAACTGTAGTACGGGCCGTCAAATTTATTTTTCAAAATTTTTGTGATTTGACAGGTAATAGCCCCGTTATCGTGGTCAAACCTAATATTTCAATTATACAGAGAAATTTTAATTTTATATTAATATATTATTAAAATTATAATAAATATGTATTAAAAAAATTAAACAATTACAAAAATTATTACCACAATGTATTAGGAGCCGCTTGTGGAGACAACACTATCAAATACTGCTCGCGGCCCGGAGTTTGTAACAAACTATCAAGAGTGATAGTTTGTTCATCCGTTTCCTTTTTGCAGTCGGGAATTTCTTTCTCCTCATGTTCATCCGATTCCTGAAACCGTGGAGGTGTTTGGGTTTCAAGAACAGAATGAGGGGTAAAGGTATATTGGGGAGGGAGGCGGGATGCCGCTCTATTAGCGGATGGTGAAGGGTTCGAGGAGGCCAAAGAGGTTCTTCGGCCGGAAGACGATGCGATAGATCGTCTTCCATGACCTCTGAACGACCTACTGCTACTTGCCATTTTTTTCTAAAGGATTTGTGTTCAGAATGTGTTTAGAGAGGATTTGGATTAAGAAGTTTTGAGGGAATTGTGAAAATTGAGGGAAAACCTTCGTGTATTTATAGTTTTTTTTTAAATCAGCGGCAAAATTTGAATTTAATGAAGTAGTCGCAAATCAGTCGCAAATTTGCGACTGATTTGCGACCACCAATTAATTTGGTGGGAAACAAAAATGTTCAAACTCCCAATTTGCGACTGATTTGCGACCACGTTTGCAGTTTTCGATAAATGAACAAGTGGTCGCAAATCAGTCACAAATTTGCGACTGATTTGCGACCACCAATTAATTTGGTGGGAGTTGAATTTCCAAAAACTTTCAAACTCCCACCCAATTAATTGGTGGTCGCAAATCTGTCGCAAATTTGCGACTGATTTGAGACCACTATTGTAATTCTCGAGAACATAACATGTGGTCGCAAATCAGTCGCAATTTGTGACTGATTTGCGACCACGGTTACATATATTTAATATATTACACGTAATCGCAAATCAGTCGCAAATTGCGACTGATTTGCGACTACATTTACATATATTGAATTTATTACACGTGGTCGCAAATCAGTCGCACATTTGCGACTGATTTGCGACTACGTTTAATTTTTGTGACAGAAATGCCACCACATTGCCAATGCAGTGGTAAAGTGGTGGCAAATCAGTCACAAATAATACCCTAAATCCTAAATTTTGAGATTTTGATGAATACATATAATTATATAAGATTGATTGATTGATTAATTAATTATAAGTTATACAAATTTCAATTACTATGAAAACAATAACATTTCCCAAATTTGCAAATAACTTACCTAAAACACTTAACAAATTTACTTAACCTTATACTTCTTATATACATTTCAAATGTTTTCTAAATATGAAATCATTAGAAATATGATTTTCAATATATGTTATCATTTATAATGGATAGTAGTCTCATTAGTATGGAAATACAAGTTTTAAATGTGGAAAATACTTAGGGGAAATGTGAATTTACCATATGTGGTCGCAAATCAGTCGCGAATTTGCGACTGATTTGCGACTTCACATCAAATTTTGAGAATGTGGTCGCAAATCAGTGGCAAATTTGCGACTGATTTGCGACCACGTTTAATTTTTGTGACTGAAATGCCACCACATTGCCAATGCAGTGAGAAAGTGGTGGCAAATCAGTCACAATTACTGAAAAAAATTACATTTATATGGTTATTGCTAATACATTAAATTATATAAAAATCATATGTACAAAATACATAATAGCATAACTATATTTATTACATTTTTTCGTTCTCGTCATCATCTGAAGATGAAATATTACATTGAAATTCATCTTCTAGTTCCGCATCTCCGACATCGAAATCAATTTATTCCGTATGGTTAACTCTATCGACCAACCGATCTACTTCTATCTCTTGAACAAACATTACGTCTTCATCATTTTCTTGTTGCAAGAGGCCAATCTCGTCTTTGTTTTTATATTTCCCAAAAATGTTAGATCTTGGATTAATTTTCAAAACATTGAGCCATGTTTGTTTTGATGATGATTTAGTGTGCGGATAAGGAATATAACAAACTTGATCTGCTTGAGATGCTTATACATCATAAGTATTCAAATATAAATTAGTTATAAATTTGTAAGAAAAAATCATATATATAGTAAATTATTAATGAATAGGTACCGAGAATAAATGGTTCGTATTTGTAGTATTTCCCCGATGATAAGACATCAACGACGCCATTTTCCGACTTCCGAGTACCTTTCGAGGGCGTAGGATCGTAATCTTCAAATTTAGGAGTCTGACATACTCAAGTTGAATGATATCTGTTAAAATACCATAGAAATCAGCTTCATGAGATGCATCTGAGTAATTGTCCCCCTTCACACAAATACCGTAGTTACATGTCTTTCTCCTATGTCCATGTTTCTTCGTGTGGAACATATAACCTCTTGTAAAATACATCGGCCAAGTGGACGCTTTATTCATCGGACCTTGAACTAATTCTTGAGCCCATATAGAAAAAACACGTGAATCTGTGGAAGTGCATGAATTGACCTATGATCATATATCAAAAATTAAACTTAATTAGTATTTCCAAATTAATAAATAAAATATAATATACATGTCAAATAATTAATTAAACATACATAATCCCTAATCCATATGTAGAACTCTTCTTTTCTTTTCGATGAGATGTTATCTTCCGAAAGATATGGATACGTACATCGAATATGATCTTCAAACATGCTACAACAGTAAATATTAAAAATTAATATATATTTCTTAATACAATGAACTGAAATGTAATAAATGCAATTAATTGTTTTCATATACCTCTCTAGTAGCCGAAAATATTCACAATTCCGTAATACATATGCATGTGCATATTTATATTCTTTTTCGGAGAGCCATATTTCTTTACATTTACCACTTGGACGACCCATGTGCGTAAATATATCCGGTACTCCGGGATCTGGATATACATTTCAAATGTTTTCTAAATATGAAATCATTAGAAATATGATTTTCAATATATGTTATCATTTATAATGGATAGTAGTCTCATTAGTATGGAAATACAAGTTTTAAATGTGGAAAATACTTAGGGGAAATGTGAATTTACCATATGTGGTCGCAAATCAGTCGTGAATTTGCGACTGATTTGCGACTTCACATCAAATTTTGAGAATGTGGTCGCAAATCAGTGGCAAATTTGCGACTGATTTGCGACCACGTTTAATTTTTGTGACTGAAATGCCACCACATTGCCAATGCAGTGGCAAAGTGGTGGCAAATCAGTCACAATTACTGAAAAAATTACATTTATATGGTTATTGCTAATACATTAAATTATATAAAAATCATATGTACAAAATACATAATAGCATAACTATATTTATTACATTTTTCGTTCTCGTCATCATCTGAAGATGAAATATTACATTGAAATTCATCTTCTAGTTCCGCATCTCCGACATCGAAATCAATTTATTCCGTATGGTTAACTCTATCGACCAACCGATCTACTTCTATCTCTTGAACAAACATTACGTCTTCATCATTTTCTTGTTGCAAGAGGCCAATCTCGTCTTTGTTTTTATATTTCCCAAAAATGTTAGATCTTGGATTAATTTTCAAAACATTGAGCCATGTTTGTTTTGATGATGATTTAGTGTGCGGATAAGGAATATAACAAACTTGATCTGCTTGAGATGCTTATACATCATAAGTATTCAAATATAAATTAGTTATAAATTTGTAAGAAAAAATCATATATATAGTAAATTATTAATGAATAGGTACCGAGAATAAATGGTTCGTATTTGTAGTATTTCCCCGATGATAAGACATCAACGACGCCATTTTCCGACTTCCGAGTACCTTTCGAGGGCGTAGGATCGTAATCTTCAAATTTAGGAGTCTGACATACTCAAGTTGAATGATATCTGTTAAAATACCATAGAAATCAGCTTCATGAGATGCATCTGAGTAATTGTCCCCCTTCACACAAATACCGTAGTTACATGTCTTTCTCCTATGTCCATGTTTCTTCGTGTGGAACATATAACCTCTTGTAAAATACATCGGCCAAGTGGACGCTTTATTCATCGGACCTTGAACTAATTCTTGAGCCCATATAGGAAAGACACGTGAATCGGTGGAAGTGCATGAATTGACCTATGATCATATATCAAAAATTAAACTTAATTAGTATTTCCAAATTAATAAATAAAATATAATATATATGTCAAATAATTAATTAAACATACATAATCCCTAACCCATATGTGGAACTCTTCCTCTCTTTTCGATGAAATGTCGTCTTCCGAAAGATATAGATACGTACATCGAATATGATCTTCAAACATGCTACAACAATAAATATTAAAAATTATTATATATTTCTTAATACAATGAATTGAAATGTAATAAATACAATTAATTGTTTTCATATACCTCTAGTGGCCGAAAATATTTACAATTCTGTAATACATATGCATGTGCATATTTATATTCTTTTTTGGAGAGCCATATTTCTTTACATTTACCACTTGGACGACCCATGTGCGTAAATATATTGGTACTCCGGGATCTGGATATACAGGCACGTCACCTTCATCGAATCTTGTAGACATGTTTTTATATATATTATATTACTTACATTCATATATAATAAAATAATTAATTCATAAACATAACAATTAATTTAGGTTACCTGTTTTTCGTGCGTATGTGCGCAGCAAAGTAATGTTCCGAGAAGTAAGATATCTCATCATTCACATATGATTCAACAATCGACCCAACATATCGTTTGTTCTTCGCCTTGCTTTTAAGTTTTTTAAAAAACCTTTCAAATGGATACATCCACCTATATTGCACAGGTCCACCAAGTTCAGCTTTCGTATGGTAGATGTACAGGAAGATGCTCCATGACGTCGAAAAATGAAGGCGGAAAGATCTTTTCCAAATTGCACAAAATTATGACTATGTTTTTCCTTGAGAATTTGGACACGGTTTTGTTGTAATGATCTGGAGCATAAATCACGGAAAAATCCTCCAATCCCTATATATATATATATATTAATTACCATCGACAATTAATTAGTTCAGCAATTATTATTAATTTACGTATTTCCAATTAAAAATATAGTTATTACTATATTTACCTGATAATGCTAGATGAACGTTCCGTGGTAAAAGTTCTGCAAATATAAAAGGGAGAAGTCTTTCCATAAAAACATGGCAGTCATGGCTTTTCATGCCCGAGAACTTTAGTCCATCCATATCCACACAATTTGCTAAATCTACCGCATAGCCGTCCAGAAATTTGACATCATTTTTTATACATTCCAATAACCGTTCTTTCGCTTTTTGGGTCAATCGAAATATAGGGAATGAAGCATTACCCCGACCATCCACGTGCAACTCTTTTCGAGAGCAAAACTTTGCAATATCCAACCTTGACTTAACTGTATCTTTTGATTTCTTTTTCACATTCATAACAGTATTAATGATGTTATCGAAAAAATTCTTCTCTATATGCATCACATCAAGATTATGTCGAAGGTTAAGATCCATCCAGTACGGCAACTCCCAAAATATACTTTTTGTGCCACTTATGCCAGTTGCCGTAACCTTCTTCTTTACTTTCATGACCATTTCCACCGCACTCAGATGTTCTTAAAGGATTGACAGTTTTTATTCGCTCATATAAAACTTGTTCTCCTGTCAATGATTGTGGAGGACAGTCATTCAAAGCGTGCTTCCCTTTTAAAAAATTCGTTTTATTTTTCTGTAATGGGTGACCATTAGGAAGAAACCTTCTATGACAATCAAACCAACACGTCTTTCTCCCATTTGGTAATTGAAATGCCTTCGTATCATCCATACAAATTGGACAGGCCAGCCTTCCATGCGTTGTCCATCTTGACAACATTCCATAAGTGGGAAAATCGCTTATCGTCCAAAGTAACACAACTTTTAGATTGAAATTTTGGTTCAACGATACATCTTATGCATCAACTCCCGTAGACCATAATTCTTTCAACTCATCAATCAAAGGTCGGAGGAATATGTCCAGAATAGCACGTGGATGATTTGGCTCCGAATTCAAAATAGTTAAAAACAAATACTCTTTCTTCATACACATCTCCGATGGCAAATTATATGGAGTGATAATCACCGGCCATAATGAATGATTATGAGACATCCCAAATGGGTTGAACCCATCAGTACCTAAGCCAAGATAAACATTTCGAAATTCAGCAGCAAATCTAGGATGTAGATATTGAAAAATTTTCCACTCTAGAGCATCAGATGGATGACTCATTTCTCCGTCTTCTGCTTCATGCTCTGCGTGTCACCTCATTGTCTCTGCGGTTTTTTCGCTTTGATACATTCTTTTAAGTCTATCACCTATATGTAAATACCACATATGACTGAAAGGTATTCTCGTCTTGCCCTCGCTTGGCTTATACCGGGGGGAATCGCAAAATTTGCATTTTTCTCATTTCTCATCTTCTTTCCAGAATATCATACAATTTTGAACACACACGTCAATTATATAAAATGAGAGGCCTAAATTTTGCATCAATTTTTTGGTTTCATAATATGAACCCGTTTCCTGATTCTCCTCGGGTAAATATTCTGTAAACAGCTCCGCCCAAGAATCCATACATTTTTCTGATAAATTAAAATGAGACTTGATGTTCATAAACCGAGCAGCTAAAGATAACTGTGAGTGCCCTTCATGACAACCATCATACAATGGATTTTTCGCAGCTTCTAACATGTTGTAAATTTTTGTGCTTCTTCATTAGGCCGTTCTTTTTCATTATAATTATAATTTTCTTTGTTCTGATTATAGTACTGATGATCATCAGTCGTTGTCTCACAAAATGCATCCATCACCATTTCAACATATCTATTACCGGATATACCAACTGTTTCATCACTACTACAATCACGTCCCTGATTTCTTTGTACATCACCCCGACTAGTACTCGTCCCTAACTGAATATTCAGCTCTTCTCCATGTTTATACCAAATATAATAATTTGGCATAAACCCTCGACTATATAGATGACTCCATATTTTTCGTCCCGGAATAAATTTATCATTTTTGCAATTAATACAAGGACAGAAAAACTTACCTCCGCTACTTTGAGCTATAGGTTGACTACTTGCAAAATTCATGAACTGCTTCATGCCTTGTGCAAATTCCGCCGATATATTTCTTGTTTCATTATCAATTCTTCTGTACATCCAATCTCTCGAATTGTTATAATTTCCCCACATGTTTTAAATAAATTTTTACCTTTGATTTCACAAATGAGAGAATGGGATGGTGCATATATATACAACATTTTGCGACTACTTTGCCACTACTTTGCCACTGATTTGCCACTACTTTGCGACTACAACAATGTAGTCGCTTAAATGTTGTTATACCTAACACGCACATGTTTTTTATGTTGGCACTTTGCCACCACTTTGTGACTGTAGAGCCACTACATAACGTAGTCGTAAATTGGTCACATTTTTAGCGATCAATAAGCGACTACCACCTGATTTTCCATATGTAATCGCTAATCAGTCGCTATTTTGCGACTGATTAGCGACTCCCTAGGTTAGTCGCAAGGCAGTCGCATTTCAGTCACTAATTGGTTGCGTATTGCGACCAACATGCGACTACACTTATTGGTCACATTTTTGCGACCAATTTGCGACTACTTCGCCGTAGTCGCAAATTAGTCGCTAAACCGTGGCAAATGTGGTTGCAAAAATTGCGACCACGTATGTAGTCGCAAACTACAGTCGCAAATTGGCAGTTTTCTTGTAGTGATTAGGGCTGCCGAGAAATTATACGTCGACCCTTGAACCAACGCAGACACACATTTAGCCTCTGTTTTCACCACTGGGAGATTTTCCCAGAACTCCCACAAAATCTCCTTGAAAAATGGCTATAACCCACTAACTGTAGCCATCATTCAAGCGGATCGGATATACGTTTGAACTTCCCAAGAGATTGTGCCAAAATGCACTTCACGTTCCTCGATGAACTGATGTTGGGAGAATATGACATACTTGGAAGGATTTGTAGAAGACGACGGTGGAGGCGGTGGCACTGCAGATAGTTGACGCCTTTGGGATTGAGTACGCTGGCGGTTGTCACGAAGAGTTTGGGACCGAGTGCGAGTCGCAGGTGCAAGAGCCGTAAATGAACGATCAGAGGGAGAGGAAAATACATTGACAGACGGGGTTTTATGAGACTCGAGAATGAGAACCGACAAAGGGGTTGCAAGAGAAGAGCGTTGGAATCGATTGGAGAGGCTCAATACCAGGATCAAGATACGGTACAAGGCCTAGGGTTTTTGCACCAGACTGCATACCAGATCGCGTGTCATCCTCATATTCTGTAATCGACATGGAGGAAGACGGTGGAGTTGCCGAGCCCACAAATCGAAACAGACCGGAGAAGATAGCTCTCATCGTTCTCGAGAAACGCCCAAAAAACTGGTTAGGTTTGAAAGATCCCTTTCGGATGTGATATTGACCAGATGGGGAGAAAGAAACAACTGCACTCTTATATTTATAGGAGATTAAAGGGCGCGTGAATAATGAACAAGTGCATCTATTCACATGAACCATTACACTTGTTGACTCTTGATAGGAACCAATCAACATAGCACTCTTGAATACATGTTTATTTTGTAGAGAAGTTTGAGTGTATCAGTACACTTCCATAATCCAACCTACATCAACATACTTTGAACAACATGATAATAGCACACACATAGTAAACTCCTGGCAAAAGCTGATGTGAAACCATAGTGAACATAGATAAACAAAACTAAAAAGGAATACAAATAATAGACACATATGCACACTAATCCGCTGTTATGTACGAGACTAGACATATTCATACCTTGATCCAAAACACAGGCAAGAGTGTTTAGCAAATACCACCACATAATTCAAATAAGGAGGCAACGCACCATAGGTACACGATTGCACGAATTGCAATGTTCTTGACAGAGCAGACCCCTTTTATTATATATATATATTTTTTGTTTGATTCCCTTCCCTTTTGATTACATCTATCTAAGCAGATCCGAGTGGCATCACTTGATTTGTCAACTACAGGGGCGATGATCTGTTCCTTTTAAAACAATGATCATCGCGGCTCTTTCACTTCCTCCGTACAAAATGCATGTGAGTGACGGTATGAGGGGCATATATTTTTTATTACAAAATTTCTTAGAAATCAAGATAGGACTTAGAGCATCAGTGGAATCCCAACCTGCATTCTTGTCTCATATCAAGACAACATACATAACAACCATATTAGAGTTCACATATGCCTATGGATTTTCTACATTGATAAATTTGTTAAAGTCCAAAGATTTGGTAAACATGTCTACCAACTACAAGTCTGTGCTCATGTGGTCTATCTCAACCAGTTTTTCTCAACAAGATCACGAATGAAATGATTCTTGATATCGATGTGTTTGGTCCGTGACTATTGTACTAGGTTCTTGGTAATGTTAATAGCATTCTCATTATCATAATGAATCAAGAGCGAGTTAGATATAGTACAATAACGAGTTCGATATAGTACACTAGCCAACATATATTTGCTTCATCCATAATATTTGAGTGCAACCACTCTCAAGAGCAGTATATTCAGCTTTAGCCGTTGAGAGTGAGACATTGTTATGTTTCTTGTTGTGTCACGAGATCAGATTATTGCCGAGAAAAAAGTACCCCCACTGGTGCTTATCTTGTTATCTAAACATTCTGGCCAATCATCATCATAGTATCCTGCTAGATGCTGAATTGTTTCCTTGAAATAAAATAGACCTAGTTCCGTGGTGTCCTTGACATACTTGATTATCCTTTTCACAACTTGCAAATGAGTCACCTTTGGTTTTGCCTGATATCTAGCACAAATCCCCACGCTGATGCAAAGTCAAGTTTGCTAGCTGTAAGATACAATAAACTTCCAATCATCCTTCGATAAAATTTAGGATTCACATCTTCGCCTTGTTCATCACGAAATAGCTTGGTGTTTACTCCCATGGGTTTCTTAGCTGGTTTACTTTCTGGAAGTCCAAATCTGGTAGCCAAAATTTTCACATACATGCTTTGAGAAATGAAGAATCCAGTGTCCATCTACTTGATATGCAACCCCAAGAAATAGTTCAATTCCCCTACCATGCTTATTTCAAATTCATTTGTCATTATCCTGACAAACCCATCAACCAGGCTTTGATTTGTTGCCCCAAACACATTAATCATCAACATAGATCTGAATTACCCTGAAGCCATCCCCACCAACCTGAACGAATAACGTCTTGTCCACATTTCCATGTTGCTAGCCTTGTAATAATAAAACGTATAACATGCATGTGGTGCTTGTTTCAATCCATAGAGAGCCTTTTTTAACTTGTATATATGACCAAGATGCTCACTGTCCTCAAAACCCTTGGGCTATTCAACGTAGACTTCTTCTTGAAGGACTCCATTTAAAAAGGTACTCTTGACATACATCTGATATAATCGAAGCTTCATCACACATGTCATGCCAATAAGAAATCTGATGGACTCGAGTCTTGCAACTAGTGATCAAAATCTAGTCCCTCCATTTGTGAGTACCCTTGAGCAACCAGAGGAGCCTTGTTCTGCACAACATTGCCATGTTCATCTACCTTGTTCTTAAACACCCACTTGGTGCCTACAACATTGACATTTGTCGGTCGAGATGTAGTTCCCAAACATCATTTCGGCTAAACTGTTTCAAGTTCTTCTTGCATGCCTTGTATCCAGTATTAATCTGTAAGTGGTTATGTGTGATTCTTTGTTTTAATGGCTGACACAAAACATGCAAACCTCACCATTTTCTAGAATTCGATTTGTTTCTTGCGAGATACACGTCCACTAGTGATGTCCCTTATTACATCCTGTTCTGAATGGTTTATATGAACGAGTTTTGAGCTCTTGTTCTCTATCTGTTTATGGTTCTGTTCTCATTTCGGAAACTACAACCTCTTGCTCAGCTGTTTTCTCCTTCCCTAGTCCAAGAGATTCATCAACAAACTTGAATATCAGTCCTCAAGGTGATACATCATTAAATACTACATTGCTAGTTTCATGAACCATCCTTTCCCGCTTATTATATACTTTGTAAGATGTACTTGTTCATGAGTATCCAAGGAAGATCATTTCATCACTTCTCGAGTCAAACTTACGTAGCTGATCCTTCTCGTTCAGAATATAGCAATCACATCCAAAAACATGGAAGTAGCTTACAATAGGTGGCTTTCCCTTCCAAAGATCGTAAGGAGTCATTCCGGTTCCCTTTATGACATACACACGATTACTGATGTAACATATTGTATTAATAGCATATGCCTAGAAGTGTTTGGCCACTTGACTGCCATGCAGCATCACACGTGCCATTTCTTGTAACGTTCGATTTTTTTCTCCACAATGCCATTCTGTTGAGGTGTTCATGGTGCATAGTATTGCTGGGTAATACCACGTTCTCCATAGAATTTTTCAAAGGCTTCATTCTGAAATTCACCTCCATGATCGCTCTTGATCACCCCTGATCGCCTCTGATCGCTTTGATATTACACTTCTTCTCATTCATGAGCTGATAAGCTAGTATCTTGAAGCTGTTAAATGTTTCTGATTTTTTTCTCAAGAATCTCACCCATGTGAATCATGTAAAATCATCAACCAACACAAATATGTACCTTTTTCCTACAATGCTCTCTACTTGAATTGGCCTCATCAGATCCATGTGTATCAGATCTAGACATTCCTTTATTTGGATGTATGGAACGGCTTTGTGATGAACTTTTAGTTGCTTTCCTTTAGCGGACGCCCCACAAACACAATCAGATTTCAATTTTAGCTTAGGAATACCTTGAATGATATGATGCTCCGTTAGTTTCACCATAGTACGAACATTCATGTATCCCAACTTCTGATGCCACAATTCTACCTCATCAAACTTTTTTGCTGTAAAACATTGTTCTGTTGGTTTTCATATATAACAGTTGTTTCCTATCCTGATACCCTCGATCTTGATGATGGTTTGGTCATCTGTGGCTTGGCACTTAATCTTTGTGAATGTAACAGTCCATCAACAAGATAGAAATTAATCTCCAGTTTTGGGGAAGTCTCTCTTGTGGTTATCCCTTTTTCTTGAATTCTTCCCTTAGCTCCATCCCCAAAGGTGACTTTCCCTAGTACTGATTTTCCAAGTCTTTGAAGATGTTCCTAACTTATTGTCATATGTCTGGAACAACCACTGTTAAAGTACCATGCAGAGTCTGGTCCCTGGTGCTTTCCTGCACTGAAAGAGACATATGCGTACATATCATATTTTCTCACCCATCCTTGATTGCATCTCTTTTGATCATACCAGACTCGATTATGACTGATGAGTCTTCCTATCCTTTCCTAAAAACGATAGTAGTAAATTTTGATATGTCTAAACTTTTTGTAGTAGTAGCATCCTGTCCTTTGATATGTTTGCCTTTCTAGTAGATATCTCCTCATTTCCGGCACATTGTGATCATCTGATACATATGTGCTTTTACAAAAGTTAAGTTTTCTTTGGTTGGATTTCCTTAATATCCTAAACTCCATTTTCCTTGACTCATTACTCATACTAAAAACAGTCTCTCCAGGTCCTGAATGGGCAGAATGAAGCCAATGGAGATGGGGAGGAAGAAGCCAATGAAGATGGGGAGGAAGAACAAAACGTAGAGACGTGTGATGAGGAAGCACGAGTTGAATCACATGTGGCTGATTTCGTTGTCGATGAAGAACATATCAATTACCATGATACTCCGGATAACTCAGAAGATGAGGAAGTAGATGAACATCGAAGATATGAGACGTGGAGGAGAGGAAGTGGTGAGATTAAGATTGGCCAAGTTTTTGCTAGTATAAAAGAGTTTAAAGAAGTTGTGGTTGAGTATACTTTGAAGGAAGGGTATAACATCAAGTATACAAGATGGAGAAATGAGATTTGTGAGGTGAAATGTGCACACAAAAGTGAATATCCTTGGAGACTTTACTGCTCATTCTAAGAACCGGTTGGAAAATTCATGGTGAAGTCGTTCGAAAGCAAGCATAATTGTATCCCAAATGGGTTTTGTAGAATCATTTCTCAAACGGTGATTGCGAAGCTGTTTATAAATGAGATTAGGAAGGATCTGAATTTCAGACCAAAGTCTATACAAGAGCAAATGGAAGAACGATACATAATCGTGGTAAAGCACGATCAATGTAGGAAAGCGAAGGCTCATGCACTTGCATTAATCCAGAAAAAGCATGAGGAGAAATTCACACGGCTGAAAGATTATAAGCTCGAGATATTGTAGTAAGTCCCTTGTAAATTATAATGTCACTTCTTCGTTTTGTAGTTCAAACCCTGGTTCTAATGTGGAGCTTGAAACAATCCTGGGAGATAATGGAGTAGAGATGTTTGATCGGTTTTATGTATGTTTTAAAGCATTACGTAAGATATGAGTTATATATTATCGACCCATCATAGGCATCGATGGTTGTTTCTTGAAAGCAACAGTTAAATGGCAATTATTGGTAGCAACAGGAAGAGATTCAAATAATCAAATATATATGGTCGTTTAAGCAGTTGTACATGTTAAAAACTCTGATTCATGGCTATGGTTCCTCCATAAGCTCAAATCTGATTTAGAACTTGGAAATGGAGATGCGTACACGGTTATATCGGATAGAAAGAGAGTAAGTTTCAGATTTATTTTCGTATTCTGTTTGTAAAAGTAAATTTTGTATTATTTATGATTGTATCTATCATTTCAGGGCTTGCTAATCGCTGTTGAGAAAAAGTTGCCAAAGATAGAACATCGAATATGTGCACGTCATATATACAGTAACTTGAAGTCTAAACATCCTAACAAGCCGCTCATGAAGCCATTATTTTGGGCAGTCGTAGAGAGCTATAACTCAGCCGATTATAATAAAGCTATTCATGCATTTAAGGCGTATGATTAAGAAGTTTATGAATTGATGATGACGAAAAATCCAAAGAATTGTAGTCGAGCTTTCTTCATAAACACAACTTGCTGTGAGAATGTTCACAACAATTTCTCTGAATTATATAATAGTGCAATTAATAGTGCAAGAGAACTACCACTAGTGAAAATATTGGAGACGATAAGGAGGCAAGCTATGGTTAGGATTGGACAACGAAACAAGAAATCAATGGAGCATACAAGTACATTTACTCCTAAAGTCACAGAGGTTATTGAGACAGAAAAAAGATATAGAAAATATTGTAAAACGTTTGCTGGACCAAATGGGTGGTTCGAAGTCACGGAGAATGGTTCACCTTTTAAAGTGCACATGAGCACAATGACATGTAGTTGTCGGATGTGGGATGTTTCAAGGATTCCTTGCCGCCATGCCTTATGGGTTATTTTAGACAAAAAACTACAGCTTGATGATTACGTGTCAAAGTGCTATTTGACTTCTACATGGCGCAATCAATATAGTGATTCAATTTTGCCACTTAATGGCACGAAATTTTGGAGAAACTTGGGTGAAACAACGATTCAAGCACCACCTCATGATCAATCAAAGGGTTGGAAAAAGAAACAAAAGAGGAAGAAGAGTAGACACGAATCTCCTACAAAGAAGGTCAAGATGAGCAAAGAGGGGCGGACAATGCATTGTGGACATTGTGGCTTAGGTGGACACAACTCAAGGATATGTAGTAATGTGGGAGTGAAGATCATAAGGTCGGGAAAAAATGTTACACAAACTGCATCAGAATCTATAAATGTTGAATAAGAAGAGGGACCGAGCCAGACAACGCAAAATTCGAACAATGTTGATTAAGGTATTTTTGGGTTAATATAAGCTTGTTTTGTGTAGGCTTTCGAGTATGTCTCGGGTTGTTTCTTAAAACCTTAACATGAGGCAATTGATAAAATCTGGAAGGTTTTTGTGTTAACAGGAAGCAATTGATAAATATGGGAAATTATTATAATTATGTAGTGAAGAAGTCAATTTTTAAAAAATATATAAATCAAAACAAACGAGTCTTTATTTTTGATTACAAAAATTGATCTGATGTGGTGTGCTGACTCAGCTTTGATTAACGGTGTAATTAATATGGGGCATGCTGACTCAGGTTTGATTAACGGCACACTTAACAACGTTTAATACATATGTATAACTACTACAAATTGTTGTTATTCACGTATGTTATCGCTTGCGTTTCATATTTCATGTATGTAATAGCATAGCTACAAAGAACATTGACGAATTGTAACTACGGGGCAAACTTCGCATATGAAATGGTCGATTCTTGAGTTTACCACTGAAGGATTCAACAATATCATAATCAACCATAGTGAGAGCCTCGAATTGTGATGTCAACATATCAATCTGAGTTCTGCGAACATTGCTAGTTCATTCACACGATGTCTGGAGTGAATCCCATGCTTCTTTTGTTGTAGCAAAACCTTGAACTCTTTTAAACTGATCCTTAGTCAGTGAAGTCCAAATCACCGAAAGAGCCTTTGAGTTATATTTGACATGAGTTTCTCATTGGCTATCCACTCTCTTTTGGTTTCGGAATCAATTTCCATCTTCATTTATGACCATTGGCTCTGTGCATCCTTCTTCAACCACTGTCCATGCATCTTCATCAATGCCTTTGATCAGAGCCTTGATTAACTTTTTGACCATCCGGAATTCTCAACATCCAACAGTAGTGGATTGATTGATCCAAAGTGCTGCGAACTCTCCATTCTTGTCCCTAGACCTCCCCTGTTTTTTACTTAAAAAAATATATGTGTTTTTAAACAGATGTAGGGTCTAACACCAATTGTAAGTATAGAGTTTTCAGCACAAGACAAAATTTTCTTCCAATAAAATATTCTTTATTTACTAGATTGGTTACTAAATTAATCTTTTACAGTTACAATCAATCGATACTTTGACACACTTCTCTTTTCTTAGAACGTGCTTAAAGTAAATCCTAATCTACCCAAAAATATCCTAGCCTCACTTGTTCCGATCAAATCAAAATAGAACAACTCTTCTTGATTTGACTATCAAACAATCACTCAACTAAACCCTTTTCTTCACTCTGAAAGATGTGGTTTAGCAACCTTGCACGCCTCTCACTTTTTCGGTGAACCCTAAGTTTTCCTTAATCTTCTATTTTTATAGTGAGACTAATCATTCTATTTAGAAGATTTCCAACAATCTAGTATGGAACTCTCCTTAATCTCTTGATGCATTTTCCTCTACTTCATTACCTTGCCTTATCTACTTTGATGCGATTTTCTCGCACCTACAGTTTCCTTATTCATCTTAATGTAATCTTCTCATATCTTCAAACGCCTCTTGTAGCACTCTAGCAACTAGCAAGGTATGTTTTATGCTCTTTTTCATTTTCTATTTCCCTAGGAATCAGTGGCATCGAATAAAATCATGAAACTTTTGTATTAGACTTTGCATTAGATGAAAAAGGTACCTTGGAACTTATTAACTATGTTTCTGATTCAATTTCTAAAATTTCATGTTTTTAGGGTTTGTTTGAGTAATAAGGAATGCTAAAGATGCAATCAGCTGTCTACGAGATGAGGTTCTTGGCCGCATTATGTCTTTTATCTCAAACAAAAGAAGCTGTTTTTTTTATCTCCACAAAAGAATCTGTTTTTTATCTCCACAAAAGAAGCTGCTTTAACCTCAGTACTCTCCAAAAGGTGGAAGGAATGTGTTTGTTTTGGTTTATATTCTTGACTTTGATGATCGTCAATTTGTGCGACTAAGCGAAGCCGGAGTGATATTTCTAAACTTTTTCATGGTTTTCTAGATACATTGTTTAATGCAAGGTGATTCTTCTATAATGAAGTTTACTCAAAAAAGTCATTTCGGTGTTCGAGGTGGCACTAACCAAACTCATATACAAAACTGGATTTGTAACGTGATTGAACATGATGTTGTGGATCTTGATCTGTTTATCTCTTTGATAACCATGGTGTTTGCATCGTTTCACCAATTTTTTATTGTTTCATTAGCATTTATGCATTATATATTCACATTTACATTCATTGGCATTTGACATTGCATTCTATAGGTTAGTGCACGCATTTTTGCATCTTACATACATTCTCGATGTTTTCGGATACAACGAGAAGTTAGACGGGATCAAGCACGAAAAAATGACTAAGAGATCTCACCATGCGCCATCTCAAGCCTAACACCATGATTTCACTGCCCAATCTTACCATGGCTGAACTAATGGGCCAATCTCGGGCCAACTTAAACCCAAAATATCTTAAACCTATTTTTTCTTAACCGGTTTGTCCCGGGATTAAACTAATTGTTAGGAATACTATATAAACATTTTTTAAACACTTTAACCTACGTATTGTTTAAGTTTCTCTTAGTTTTTAGCCTCTGGACATTTTTGGAGAGAGAGGAAATTGGTTTCAACTTTTGTTCCTGAACTCTTGGTTTTGAATGAATGATTTCTCTACTCTATCTCCTATCTTATGTTTAATTGCTTTTACTTCTCTATGTTTACTGTTTTAATGAATATTTTTGAGTAGTTTTCTGTATGGATTGTGCGTAAGGTAGATTAGGAGAATCTAATATTGACTTAAGGCTGTTTGGGTAGATTAGATGACAAATCTCTGATGTTTAGAGTGTGATTAATGTTAGGGATTGAAGTAGCTAATCAATGCTTAAATCGATGATTTTCTGCTCCCGAAAGGTGTAGACATAACGTGTAGGTAGGCCTAAACATCTTTATTGCATCTTAGCCAACGAGAGTTGATGTCTAAGGCAATAGGTGGATAAGATTAGACTCGAATCCAATGATCACTAGGTGATAGATTGATGTGCAAAACACTTGTAGTTTATAGGCTAGTGAATGTGTTGTTGCCACGAGAGTGGATCAGTCTACTAGATAACGTTCTCAGTCTTAGAGAAATATATAATCGAACCTATAGAATCGTTAGTCAAAGGAAGATTGTCCCGAATCGAATACCTTGCCCACTGCCCATATTTCTTGTTTATCGAATTTAACTCGCCATTACTTTCTTTTCAATTAGATTATTAGATAACCAATCAAAAAGCCAATTAGAATTTGTCTAGATTTAAGTGCTTCGTATATTCCTAGTGTGTTATTCTACTTCCTTGAGTATTCGATACCCAATTACTATTCGATTTGTTCTGCACTTGAAGTTGTACTCGGATTAAAATTTAAAACTCCATCACTCTTTCAAAGGAAAATCTCCACCAATGCCTTCGTTGATCTTCAAGAGCAGCACATTGGTTCATCTGAGACTAGGGCGTGGATTTACAATCAAGCTTTCTAAAGTTATTATTCTTCACATGCTTCGAAAATTATATCTTTGACTCAGTTGATTTTAATGGAGACCATGATGTCGTTGGAATTCTTCTATCTTGTTGACCTGTTATGGAAGAATTGGTTGTTGAGGAGCAACGTCAAATGGAATTGTTTCATGTCTTTTCCATCTTTAAAGAGACTACATATCCGATCTGGTCACAAATTAACTAGCATTTCATTAGATGCTCTTAATCTTGTCTACTATAAACACTCTGGTTATGTATTGGGTAAATATCCAAATTTTAACTAGGATTCCTTCGTTCAAGTTAGACTTTATCCCGACTGATATGATAAATCTCATTAATGGAATCAGAAATGTTAGACCTCTTCACTTATTCCAGCAACACTTTAGAGGTTATAGCCTCTTAATATCTTCTCTTCTTTCTTTATATCATATTCTTCTTTTTGGCTCATGAAGCATGAGAATCACTTGTGACTTTTGAGGATTTATTTTGAATTTTGTATTGTTTGAGTGATAGACTAACTCATTTTGTTTTGTTGAATTTCTGTTTTATTTCTCCCGACATTGCAAATAGATATCATTTAATGATCTCTTATAGAAAAAGCTATCATTAACTGATTTTCTATTAGATTATTAGATTATTAATACATGGATAAAGAAAATTCTGGAAACAAACACAATGAAAAAAGGGAATTGTTATTTTTTTAAACGAAACTGTGGAAACAAACGGGTCGGAGGTCAATAAAATAGTATCCAAACATAACAAACTGTATCATCTGTTCGATTGCTTTCTCTCTCTTTCTATTTCTTATATAAACACATTCATAATCAGATAATTCTCTAGCCATTCCCAATTTTACTCAATCTCGTCTCTTTCATTATTTCAAAACCCTAATTGAAATTGAGAGAATGTCTTGGAGAACAATGCAGCATGAGTTCTTGGAACTGTTCGAGATAGCATTTGAAACGGCTAAGTGTGTGAAAGACGATGATAGGTCTTGCAGCTAATACTAGATCCTTAACTATTCATATAATTGTTAAGTAAATAGTGAACATTGTTTTTCTCATCAAGGATTGAGATATGTACCCCCAAATCTTCCTTTTACTTCAAAGTATGCAATGTCCTGCCTGTCCTAATGATTTTTTCTTGAACATTACAATTAGGGTTTACTTCCGTCAACTACACAAACTTATGAGATTAAACCTATTTCCACCTGTACTTTTTGAGTTTTCTTGTAACTACATAAACTGTATTTTTCTTTCATTAATTACACAAACTTCATAAATTATTCTAATTTTAGAAATTTTATTATTGTTTACACGTTAAATAGCTACTAAATATGGTTTTAATTCAAAAATCTAGTTTTAACTTGAGTTTATTTTAAAATTAAAACCAGATTTTCGAAGTAAAACAAGGTTTAATAACAATTTAACGTGTAAACATTAACGGAATTTCTGTAATTAGAATAATTTATGAAGTTTATGTAGTTTACGGAAGAAAACATAGTTTATGTAACTGATGAAAGACCCAAAAAGTATGGGTAGAAATAGGTTTATTCGCATAAATTTGTGTAGTTGACAGAAGTAAACCCTTACAATTAAAGTCTTCTTTCTTTTCTTTATATACTAAATTAAAAATATGCCTTACCCAAGTTACTCATCAATACTTGGTTTTCATTGAAATAAGCCTGAATTTTTATTTGTGGGGCTTTCACTTCATTTTATAAAGTTTTTAAGAAATAAAACGAAGTTTTGTAGGGAAAATGGAAGTAATAATGTAAATCCCAAATTTAGCTGTGAATGTCAGTGATAAATAACTTATGAACAGGAGGATCGCCTTGAAAATAAAGCGAAGCAACACTCTCTGCCCAACCAATAAGAGAAATACATCAACCTTACCAAATACATTAATCAGACTGAATTAACCGGAGAATACCTGAGGTCAACCAGTTACACGCCTGTTGGGACTTGATTCCCTTCAGCCTTACAGTCGAGTCTGGCTTTATTTAGTTCTCAGACGAGTAGAGGGTTTGCTGGGCCTGGTGGAAAAAGATAAATGGTTGATATTGTTAGCATAAGGTTTGTGCAATGCGTTTGTTTTCTACGTGAGAAGATTAAAACGGATGATGTGGCATAATCTTATTAGAGATGAGTTAACAAAGTTTGTGTAATGAAAGGGGATTTCCAAAAAAAGGCATGTACGATGTGATGAATATTGTGTAATATTTAGCCATAGAATAGAAACCTTAGAGATACACACACATATAAATATGTGTATGAGGTAGTTGTTTGGGTTGTCGCTTTTCTGAGAATAAGAAGAAGACCATACTGTCAGTTGCACACAAATCGGACGAGTGAACAAAGAGAGTACACAACTGTTGTTGTGAGTGAGAACGGGTAGATAAGAATTTGTTAGTGACGAGTCAGTGTGTGATGTCGTATAATTCTGATTAAACAAATAGTAAAAACTTTATTTAAATAATTCCTAATACGCAATAAGATTGATTGCACAAGTTGTTGTGTGTTTAACTTTTTCTCTATATTCTCGTTTCTACAATTGGTATCAGAGTGGGACACGTAGCTGAAGGACTATTATTCAAACACAGATGAGATCTTGAAATAAGAATATGGTGACACCTACACAACTACTCGATATTCAAAATCCTATCTTCTTAGATGCTGCAAGTTATGGATAATGGAAAATGAGGATGAAGGCTAATATACATGAAACTTATGAAGACGTTGGATGGTTGTTGAGTGTGGTTGGAAAGAATCATATTTTACATCCGAAGATGGAGATAAAATAGTCAAACTCAGAAAAAATGGACAACAACAGAAAAAAACTTATCAAAATTTAATTTAATTGCATTGAACGCTATTTTCAAATATGTGGGTAGAAGAAAATTTGAGATGAGACAAGAGTGTGAATCGGCTAAAGAGGCATGGAATATACTACAAAAAATGTTTGAAGGTACGACGAATGTTTGGAGGACAAGACTGGATTTGTTGGCATCTAAGTTTGAAAACATTCAAATGAGCGATAACGAGAAAATAGTAGATTTTTATGCCAATCTCATATCTATTGCAAATGAAGCACAAATATTGGGTAAACAATACAAAGACGCAAAATTGGTAAAGAACATTTTGCATTGTTTACCGGCTAAGTTTGTTGCATCGAAAACTGTTATAAAAATGACAATAAACACCGGTGAACTCAAATTTGAGGAGATAGTAAGGATGCTAAAAGCTGAGGAGATTGTAAAGCTCTCTTCAACTGTATCATATCTACTTGGGCACAAAATAAGTGCTATCCAGAACCTAGAAGATATCGCATGGTGTGGATTGACAAACGGGTTCTGTACTCTAAGCCACAAGGTGGATTAGATAGTGAACTTGTGTGCAACCTGAGTATATTACACAAACATAATCACGAAACATCCATTGAGCGTGATAAATCAGTTGATCACGAATCTGCCAAAGAGGAAACCACACGAGTTCTATTTCATCGAAATCACTCAGCTGAAAACACTAGGTGTGAGTGTCCAATACACATAATAGGTGTCAAACATTATTTGGGAATGTAAGACATGAAGATTCATGTCGATGGAAAAATCATTGGATTAAACGACCTAGAGCGAGATGTCTTGATACAAGCCTCGATTCAAGGCTGTATGCGCGTGTGCTGTTTGGAGAAGTTTAGGTGAGAAACTCGACCTTAAGCTTCTGGATAGGGGTTTTCTGATTGGTATTGGATGGAAGGGTGAGGTGAACCACACGAGGGGTGATGAATCTCGTGATAAATCACAAACTTAGAGGTAGGAGGGCTGGTCTCGACTGGAAGGAGCCTTATTAATATGCTGGAAGGATCCTTATTAATATGCTCGACAGCTTGACCTTCTAGGGTCGACTCAAAGAAAAATGAAAAACTTACAAAAGTGTACAAATGGAAAACTTACAAAAGTGCATAACCAAAAAATGACTTCTACCTAAAATGTATTTGACTCAAAAATGTAAACAATCTAAATCCTACCCTGCAAAACAGAAAGAGGCAAGTATATAATTTGAAAACTTACCTTTCTTACCTTTCGGCCAAGAAATGGAAGTTGGCCGACCTTGTGGCATGCACGCGCCTAACTCCTAGTCTTTGACTTGGAGTAGGGTTACGAATCCTTGGGCCTTGACCTCTCTTGCCACTAAAGCCCACGTCTCTGAAGTCCCTTGCATTGTGGAGAAGCCATTGGGTTCTTCTTTGCACTCTTGGCCCACTGTTCCTTGCCGAGCATCTTCTAGGAGCTTGTTGACCCACAAGCTGAACTTGTGGAAGAGTGCCCTTGATCTGCTCCTTGTCATTGTCCTGGTGACACCACTGGTGTAGAGACTTCCTCTAGATGCATGTCTTGAAGCTGGTAGCTTATCTGGTCCGAGTCTCCTTGTGCAGATGTTGAAATGGTGGTGCACTTGGCTGTATCGGCTATACCGGCTGTATTGTGCGAGGTACTGGCCGAAATATCATCTGAGCCAGCCAAGTTGATCCCGGAGCCGGCGGCATCACCAATAGGACTGGCGGTGTCATCAACGTCGTCACCAGTTGGGCCAGAGGTTTGGGCCTCTCCGCCGGAAATGTTGGTCGGTCCGGCCCGGCTGGTCAAAGGCCCGGTGGTACCGCTTGGACCGGCAGACGCGCCAAATGGCCCGCCTGTCTCGGGCAAGCTTTCTGGTCAGCCAGTCTGGTTTCCTGGCCGGCAATACGACCTGATGTCCCCATCATGTCTGTTAGATTGATTTGAAGTTTTTCATTGAGTTTCTTCACTCAAGCAGGAGGAGATTGAGGAGTGAAAGTACTCGATTAAGGGGGGAGGTTGAATTGATGTTTCTCTAGGTATATAGATAGTGAGCTCGAGTTATAAAAATCAATGAAAAAAGGGGAGATTGTTAGCATAAAGTTTGTGCAATGCATTTGAGTTTTACGCGGAAAGATTAAAATGGATGATGTTACATAATCTCATTGGATATGAGTTAACAAGGTTTGTGTAAGGAAAGAGGATTTCCAAATAAGGCAGGTATGATGTGGTGAATATTGTGTAATATTCAGCCATAGGACATAAACCTTAGAGATACACACACATATAAATATGTGTATGAGGTAGCTGCTAGGGTTGTCACTTTTTTAGAAGAAGAAGACTGATGAGGACATCAGGTCGTACATCCAGCCAGGAGACCAGATGGCCGACCAGGAAGCTTGCCCGAGACAGCCGGACCATCTAGCACGCCTGCCGGCCCAAGCAGTACCGCCGGACCCTCGACCACAAGGACCAGAGCAACCAGCATTGCCGGCGGAGAGGCCCAAGCTTCCGACACACTTGGTGGCGACGTGGATGACACCGCAGGTCCCTCTGGTGATGCCGCCGACTCCGGGATCAACTTGGCCAGTTCTGAAGGCATTCCGGCCAGTACCTCGCACAATCCAGCCGGTACAGCTGATCCAGCCGAGTACACGCGCATTTCCACTTCTACACAAGAGGACTCGGACCAAATGAGCTACCAGCTCCAGGACATGCACCTAGAGGAAGTATCTACACCATTGGTACCTCAAGGAGCAATGACAAGAAGCAGATCAAGGGCACTCTTCCACAAATTCAGCTTATGGGTCGACAAGCTCCTAGAGGAAGATCGACTAAGGACAATAGGCCAAAAGTGCAAGGAAGAGTCCAATGGCTTCTCAACAACACAAGGGACATCAGAAACTTGGGCTTTAGTGGCAAGAGAGGTCAGGGCCCAAAGATTCTTAACCCTACTCCAAGTCGAAGACTAGGACCAAGGCGCGTGCATGCCACAAGGACGGCCACCTTCCATTTCTTGGCCGTGAGGTAAGTTAAGGTAAGTTTCAATTCGAATATATGCCTCTTTCTGTTTTACAGGGTAGGATCTAGAATATTTACTTTTATTGAGTCAAAGACATTTTAGGAATAGGTCCTTTTTCGATTATACACTTTTGTATCTTTTCCTTTTGTGCACTTTTGTAAGTTTTCCTTTTCTTTATTTGAGTCGACCCTAGAAGGTCAAGCTGTCGAGCATATTAATAAGGCTCCTTCCAGCATTGTAGTTCGACAACCTTTTTGATATTAATAAAGATCGAATTTTCTTTCAACAAATTATTCTCTCAAGAGACTTGTGCGCTTAGAACCTAGTTGAGACCAGCCCTCCTAGCTCTAAGTTTGTGATTTATCACGAGTTTCATCACCCCTCGTGTGGTTCACTTCACCTTTCCATCGAATACCAACCCAAAAACCCCTATCCAAGAAGTCTAAAGTCGAGTTTCTCACCTAAACTTCTCCAAACAGCCCACGCGCATACATCCTTGAATCAAGGCTTGTATCATTTTGGTATCAGAGCTTTCATATACATTCCTTGTACAGCTACTCTTGTGTCTTTGCTCTGTCCATCTTCAGATGATTGTGATATCAACCTGTTATAAGATCAATGTGGTTATAATAGCTAAACCATGGAGAATTCATGAATTAACGATCTAATGTGAAGATGTTTTTTACCTGTCCTCCTCACTTGGTGCGCTCGAGGACACTATCGAGTCTAAAGATGATGAATTATCTTTTGTCTCGCTGCCTCTTGTATCATCAGGTGCTAGTAAGGAAATGCCTATGAACACACACATCATTCCTAATATGAACATTGTAGTTCTCAGCGCATCGAAAACCTGTTTAAAGAAGAAGAAAATAATCTAAGCCTAAATCCACACTAAAATGATCAAACTAATAATTGAGATCTTTTGTAGCCTGAAGATAAAGAAAAGAGAGCAAAAGCATCACACGTTAAGTTAATAAATGAACCTGAAACTCTTGAAAGTAGATGAATCCTGTACAGATGGAGAAGAAAGTCCAAGCAATCTGAAACATTGGAACTATGAGAATTGCATCATATAGAGGCAATCCTCCATTCAATCTTGTCATCTGCAACAGAAGCACGTAAAAGACTTTACTTTAGTAATTTTATCCTTTAGCTTGTTTTATTTTTAGTTCTTGCATTAGTTTAAGTCGCATTCAAGAAAAATCAAAAAAATAACATCAAACTCCAAACCGAGTGCATCTAGCCTTCTACGTGTATCACTAGGGTTTAGATTCACTTTTGCATTGTCCTTCACGTTTTCCTTTTTGTTTAATTCATATTTCTATTATTTTTAAGTTAAATTAAAAATAAAAGAAAAAGAAAAGAAAAGAAAATAGGAAAAATACCAAAAGATTTCGAATTGGACAGCTAGCAATAGTTGTCAAGAAAGTTTCCTTTTTCCTTTTATTCGAATTTTCCATTCCTTAGAATTTTCCTTTTTGCATTTTTCAAATCCCCCCCTTATAAAAGAAAACCCTCCTAATAACGTAGGAGTATCATAACTTGTCTTCTTTCTTTGTAGCACAATGGCAGAAGAAAATAGAGAAGCAACCGAAGCCATGATGGCCATGTTCACCACACTCCAAACACAACTCGCATCCATAAGCGAGAGATTGGAGCGCGTGGAGAGGTCAGTGAGATTCCAGGCCATAAGGCACGTGAGAGCTGAGCAAGACCGTCCTGAGGGTCCTGAGCACCTTAGGACATGGCACGAACTGGAGGAACCCCAGCCAGATGGAGATGAGGACACACAACCTCATAACTATCACCATAGGCCGAGAGGACCTCCACGGCAACCAGAGGCAGAAGATGATGGCTTTGAGCCATATTGTCTTCACCAGAGACCAAGAATGCCTCCTAGACATCATGAGGATGGAGATGAACACGCCTATAACCGGGTAACTCATCCTGATGTTAAGCTAACTCTTCCAAGTTTTGCAGGAAAAGTAGACCCCGAGGCTTACCTAGATTGGGAGAGAAGAATGGATCATATCTTTGATCATTACAACCAACCAGGACCTAGGAGAGTCTCAATGGTAGTAGCACAACTCACGGACAATGCCCCCATCTGGTGGGATCGTGAGGTATCTAACAGAAGGAGGAAGAGAATGAGGCCCATAGACTCATGGGTCGACATGAAAAACCTCATGCGACAAAGGTTTGTTCCACCTTACTTTCATTGAGACTTGCAACGTCGTTTTCGTACTCTTAAGCAGGGTACTAGATCAGTAAAGGAGTACTATGAAGAGTTTGAGAAGCTAAGGAACAGATTGGAGCTCAATGATGATGAAGAAGCATTGATTGCACAATTCTTGGATGGACTCCAAGAAAGAATCAGCCGCAAGCTGGAAAGGCAAATCTACAATGACTTCAAAGACTTGTTCCACCTATCTGTCCAGGCTGAGCAGCACATCAAACGTAAGAGCCAAGACATCCGCAGCAAGCCTTAGACACCTTGGGCACCAAGCAACATGCCCAAGACCGTAGACAAAGGCAAGAGCATAGAGATCGAGTCAAGGTTCAAGAGCAAGCCTCCTGAACCCACCCGTGACCCGAGAGAGCCTGGTAAGTCTTCTAACCCTCAAAGATCACGTGACATAACTTGTTTCAAGTGCAGGGGACGTGGACACATCTCAAGGGAGTGCCCAAAAAACCGAGTCATGCTGATTACGGAGGCAGGAGAATATGAGTCCCAAGATGAAGAGGACAATGAACCAGAAGGAGAGTACGGTGACATTGAGTACCCTGACGTGGGGGAAGTGCTGGTCACTAGACG
>JAEVFF010001336.1:0-66619 GCA_018901945.1 Pugionium dolabratum
TTGCTTCTCTATTTTCTTCTGCCATTGTGTGCTACAAAGAAAGAAGACAAGTTAGGATGCTCCTAAATTATTAGGAGGGTTTTCTTTTATAAGGATTCGAAAAAAATGCAAAAAGGAAGAAAATCTGAGAATTGGAAATTCAAAGATATGAAAATCTGAAAAAAGGAAACTTTCTTGACAACTTGTGCTAGCTGTCCAATTCGAATTCTTTTAGTATCTTTTCTATTTTCTTTTTCTTTTCTTTTTAATTTAAACTTAAAAATAAAGGAAATATGACTTAAACAAAAAGGAAAACGTGAATGATAATGCAAAAGTGAACCTAAACCCTAGTGATACACGTTGGAGGCTAGATGCACTCGGTTTGGAGTTTGATGTTGTTTTTTGATTTTTCTTGAATGCGACTAAAACTAATGCAAGAACTAGAAATAAGACAAGCAAAAGGATAGAAACAACCTGGTTTAGGAGCTTTAAGCTCTGATACCAAAATGATACAAGCCTTGATTCAAGGAATGTATGCGCGTGGGCTGTTTGTAGAAGATTAGGTGAGAAACTCAACCTTAGGCTTCTGGATAGGGGTTTTCTGGTTGGTAAACGATGGAAGGGTGAAGTGAACCACAAGAGGGGTGATGAACCTCGTGATAAATCACAAACTTAGAGCTAGGAGGGCTGGTCTCAACTAGATTCTAAGCGCACAAGATTCTTGAGAGAAAGCTTGTTGGGGAAAAAGTTCTATCTTTATTAATATCAAAAAGGTTGTCGAACTACAATGCTGGAAGGAGCCTTATTAATATTCTCGACAGCTTGACCTTCTAGGGTCGACTCAAACAAAGAAAAGGAAAGTTTACAAAAGTGCACAAAAGGAAAAGATACAAAGTGCATAACCGAAAAAGGACCTATTCCTAAAATGTTCTTGACTCAAAAATGTAAAGCAACTAGATCCTACCCTGCAAAACAGAAAGAGGCATATATTCGAATGTAAACTTACCTTAACTCACCTCACGGCCAAGAAATGGAAGGTGGCCGTCCTTGTGGCATGCACGCGCCTTGCTCCTAGTCTTCGACTTGGAGTAGGGTTAAATATCTTTGGGCCCTGACCTCTCTTGCCACTAAAGCCCAAGTCTCTGATGTTCCTTGTGTTGTTGAGAAGCCTTTGGACTCTAATTTGCTCTTCTGGCCCATTGTCCTTAGCTGCTCTTCCTCTAGAAGCTTGTCGACCCATAAGCTGAATTTGTGGAAGAGTGCTCTTGATCTGCTTCTTGTCATTGCTCCTGGAGGTACCACTGGTGTAGATACTTCCTCTAAGTGCATGTCCTGGAGCTGGTAGCTCATTTGGTCCGAGTCCTCTTGTGTAGAAGTGGAAGTGTGCGTGTACTCGGCTGGATGGCCTGTACCGGCTGGATTGTGCGCGGTACTGGCCGGAATGACTTCAGGACCGGCCAAGTTGATCCCGGAGTCGGCGGTGTCATCAGGGGGACCGGCGGTGTCATTCACGTCCCCACCAAGTGTGCCGGAAGCTTGGGCCTCTCCGCCGGCGATGTTGACCGGTCTGGTCCTATAGGTCGAGGTCCGGCGGTACTGTCTGGTCCGGCAGGCGCGCCAGATGGTCCTACTGTCTCGGGCAAGCTTCCTGGTCGGCCAGTCTGGTCTCCTGGCTGGATGTACGACCTGATGTCCTCATCATGTAACCTAGGCAACGAATACTGAGCTAGATGCCGCAAAAGCGCCAACTCTGGCATCATATCCCAACGATAGTCATTTCAGTCTGTTTGAGAAGGACCTCTTCAAGAAAAATCCACTCGATCCAATCATATGCCTTGTTAATATCCGTTTTTACTGCCATAAACGACATTGAACACAAACGTTGTGTTTTTAATGAATGGAGGGTTTCATGAACTATAAGTATATTATCTGTTATGAATTGGCCTGGTACAAAAGCAGCTTGGTTTTCCAAACCAGAGCATGTAGACATGTCTTTAATCGTAAGACTAAAACTTTCGATATGACTTTATAAATAACATTACAAAGTGATATTGGTCTGAATTCTTTCATACTTGTTGGGCTTTCGAGCTTTAGTATGAGGCAAATGTGCGTATGATTAAATTCCTGGATCATTTTTCCTGATCTGAAAAATCTATCAACTTCTTTAAAAACCGCATCACCAATAAGTTCCCAATGTTGGTGGTAGAAAGATGCAAGTAAGCCATCTGGGCCAGGAGCTTTAGTACCACCTATTGAAGAAATAGCTTCAAACACTTCTTCTTTTAATAACGGTTTTGTCAATTCCCGATTCATCTCACTGGAGATGATATGCTCCAAATTTCGATATAACTGACTCCAAACCACTTGGAGATGATGTCTGAAATAATCTTGTAAAATAATTTTGTGCCTCATGAGCTATAGCTGTATTTCCAAAAACATCATGTCCTTCCTCTGATTTAATCGAAATAATGTTGTTTTGTGAATAACAATTTTTAGTAACCGCATGGAAATATCGAGTGTTCTTGTCACCCTCTTGAAGCCACTGGTTTCTATTTTTAATTTTCCAATATCTTTCCTCCTCAACAAAGCATCACGTAAAACTTTCTTCAGTGACGACACATGTGACTAATCCAGTTGAGAATTTGATGGAGCTAAATCAATCTCAATAAAGAGATCCCTAATCCTTTTATTAGGATTTTTCCATGAGGTTTTCTTCCAAGAAGCCATCCTTTTCCGACAGGTAGCAAGCTTAATTAATAGATCTGAATGAGAAGTAGAAGATTAACTATTCCAACAGTCGCGTACAACATTTTTGAAGTCATCACATTTTATCCATCGTGGATCATATGGATCATATCGGAACATACTCCATCCAAATTCAGTATTTCTTCTTATTTTTATAATAGCTGGTCGATGATCTGATTCAATTAAATCAAGGTATTCAACCATAAAGGCAGAGTAATAAGCTTTCCATTCATCATTACCCATAGATCTATCCAACCAACATTGGACCAGATGACTATGCCGTCTCCCAACCCAAGTCATATTATTCCCAATAAACCGAATATCTGACATCATACAATTTTGAACCATTTGTTGAAAATCAACAAGACTCCATGGCTTTCTTATAGCACCACCTTTTTTTGTCATGAGGGTGTAAGATTTCGTTAAAATCTCTACACATTAACCATGAACTTTTTCGTAAAATTGCGATTTTCTGTAATCTTTCCTAAAGATTATGACAGAATTTTCGGATCGGATGGCCATACACACATGAAAAATAAAATTCATAGCCACTTTTATTAATCTTACGATACATAATTCTTTCATCAATACATTGAAAAGAAACATCAACAGACTTATTATACAATAAAGCTAAACCACTCCCGGTTCCATCGGGGGAACACACATAACACATTCATACTGTAGAATAGCAGCAATATCATGAACTATGTTATTATTATTCTTTGTCTCCACCAGGAAGAGTACGTCCGGAGAATAAGTGTTCTTTATTCCCTTCAACAATCGAACTACCAGAGACCCTCCCAAGCCCCGGTAGTTCCAAAACGTAATATTCATTCTGTCTCGTGTGGATTATGGTCCACCATACCATCACCTAGACAACTTAGCAATTCACCAGCATTAATTTTTGTTATTATCTAGGAATTTCTAGAAGTTGGTTTTGAATATTGCATTTTCAACCAATTGATATACAGGATTTTTCCAAAACCGACATCAAATAATCGAATCCTTAACATCTCATAAATATGACTAAACCAAATTATATTCATAACCACAACCAAAAGCCGTAAACTAATTTCACGCAAAGACATTTTGGAATTCCATATCTGATTAATTATAAATTCCAACTGACCTGTAGTGACGGAAGGAGGATTCCCTTTTCTCCGTTTAACTCCATGGTTGGGTTCACCATCAACACTCGGAATATCAATTGGAATGGAATGGTTTCTAGCATGTTCAGTAAAACCAGGAGGCTGATTTCCATCATCTGCATCCTCCCCGTCAGTATCATTATCGCCAGACGGTGTCATAGTTGTCGGAGATGATCGTGAAGGGCACACTCGGCTGCCTCATGGTTGATGAAACCACAAAGAGTACATAAATTTTTGAGTTTTTCATAACGGAAAGAGATGATAACTTCGGAATCTCCGAAATTGTATTTCCGTTGAAATCGAAGGGGGGATTCGATGTTGATTAGAGCCCGTACACGCACGAACTCCACTTGGTGTGCTCCTTTGGCGTTGAAGTCCGATTCAAAGAGTGTATCGAGAGTACCTCCGATAAACATCACCATGGAATGCATAAGAAATTACAGAGGAATCCCACAAATTTGGATCCAAAATGGAATATGTTGAAGATCGGAATTTTTCACGAAGGCGACCACTTTTGGAGTATCACCATCCAATCATTGAATGACCAGGGGCTCTGGCGGAGGACGGCAAGAAAACTTTCCTCGGTCTGAAAAAGGAACTGCACACGATTATCATGAATAATCTGGGCAACAATCGATTCTTCCACACTCCACAGTCTCGGAAAAGTCGTCATAAGATCCCGAAGGTTCTCGTGGGTTGCGTAAATTCACCGGTTTCGCGATAAGAGAGAACCGATTCTCGTGGGTTGCCTGAGAACAGAGATCGGTGGGAAGAATAATCGGGTCGTCCGTGATCCATAGAGTGATATCTTGCATCCTTTTAGTTAGAGAATCAGACATGATTGGCAAAATCAGAGATGTGTGTAAAAATTTGGGAGTTAGGTTAAATAAATAGGAAGAGAATGATAGAGGGATTTTGGAAAGTGAATGGATAAAACTAAAAACCCATCAATTAATAACGGGAGAAACACTTCAGAATGAAGAAAACCACATCGCCGATGGTGAGAAAGAAACAACCGCTGGCAAAGAAGACGCGTGTTAAATCGCACAGGAAATCGCACAGAAAGAGAGAAGATCTTTTTTTTAATAAGGTAACTTAGATTTTATCCCGCTAGTTTGTATATTGAATTTTTTAATATATAAAATAAAAAAAATAAAATGATAGATTATTTATTAATATATAATAAATTTGTAATTTAAAGATTTTTATTGATAATAATAACACTTTTTAATTTCTTATATAAAATATGTTTTAATGTTTATACTCTAATTTTAATTAAATTTATTTTTATGATGAAAATATTAATTTAATTTTAAAAGTTATTTTGTAGCTTTTTTTATATTACATACGCTTTAATATATTTCTTTTAAAATTTGAAAGAGGTAGAAAAATATAATTTGTATTAGTTTGTGTATATGATAATTTAAATTAAATTATTAATAGAAATTTGATATATTATTTTTATTTAAATATATTTATTATTTTATTTTAGGTAAATGATTTGAAAATTTGGTAAATGTTATTGTTTTCATATTAATTGAAATTTGTATACTTATAATCAAGTAATCAATCTTATATAATTCAATTTATTCACCAAAATCTAAAAATTTAGGGCTTAGGGTATTATTTGTGACTGCTTTGCCATCACTTTGCAGCTGCATTGACAATGTGATTGCATTTCAGTCAAAAAAATTACACATGGTCGCAAATGAGTCGCAAATTTTTGACTGATTTGCAACCACGAACTCAAAATTTGATGTGCAGTCGCAAATCAGTCACAAATTAGCGACTGATTTGCGACCACATATGATAAATTCACATTTTCCCTAAGTATTTTTCACATTTAAAATTTGTATTTCTAAATTAATTTCACTATTAACCATTATAAGTGATCACATATTGAAAACCATATTTGTAATGATTTTATTTTTAGAAAACATTTCAAATGTATATAAAAGATATAAGGTTAAGTAAATTTGTGAAGTGTTTTAGGTAAATGATTTGAAAATTTTGTAAATGTTATTGTTTTCATAGTAATTGAAATTTGTATAACTTATAATCAATTAATCAATCTTATATAATTTAATGTATTCATCAAAACCTCAAAATTTAGGGTTTGAGGTATTATTTGTAACTGATTTGCCACCACTTTGCCACTACATTGACAATGTGGTGGCATTTCAGTCACTATTAATATATGTGGTCGCAAATCAGTCGCAAATGTGCGACTGATTTGCGACCACGTGTAATAAATTTGAATAATTTCACGGTGGTCGCAAATCAGTTGCAAATTTGCGACTGATTTGCGACCACCAATTAATTTGGGGAGTTTGAAAGTTTTCGAATTTTCAACTCCCACCGAATTAATTGCTGGTCGTAAATCAGTCGCAAATTTGCGACTAATTTGCGAGCACCATTAAATTATTCGAAAAAAACATGTGGTCGCAAATCAGTTGCAAATATGTGACTGATTTGTGACCACCAAGTCATTCGGTGGGAGTTGAAATTTCGAAAATGTTCAAACTCCCACCAAATTAATTGGCAGTCGCAAATCAGTCGCAAATTTGGTGGGAGTTTGAACATTTTTGGTTCCTACCAAATTAATTGGTGGTCGCAAATTAGTCACAAATTTGCGACTGATTTGCAACCACATCATTAAATTCAAATTTTGCCACTGATTTGCGACCTCATACGTGGTCGCAAAGAATCTATAATTAGTCTAATGTTTTCTCTCATTTTTCACACTTCAAACAAATCCTCTACTTCATATATCCTCTCTAAACATTCCAAACGCTCTCCACTTTAAAAATCCCATAGAAAAAATGGCAAGTAGCGGTAGGTCGATGAGAGGTCGTGGAAGACGATCTATCCCATTGTCTTCCGGCCGTGGAACCTCTTCGGCCTCCTTGAACCCCTCACCATCCGCTAATATAGCGGCATCCCACCTCCCTCCCCAATATACGTTTACCCCACATTCCATTCCTGAAACCCAAACACCTCCACATTTTCAAGAATCGGAAGAACATGAGGAGGAAGAAATTCCCGACTGCAAAACGGGAACGGAGTAACAAACTATCACTCTTGATAATTTGTTACAAACTTCGTGACGCGAACAATATTTGACAGTGTTGTCTTCACTGCCGGCACCAAATTCAATGTGGTAATGACATTTTTAATTTTTTTTTATTTTTTATTTATAAATAATTATTAAAATTTTTAATAATATATAAATATAAAATTAAAACTTTTGTGTATACTGAAAATATTAGGTTTGTCCGTGATAACGGGGCTATTACCCGTCAAATTTCAAAAATTTTGAAAAATAAATTTGACGGCCCCTACAATAGTTGAATGGTCGTACTTGCTGAAAGACAGGAAAAATATTTTATCGAGTTTGCGGTAAGTATTTTTTTTGTTTTTATTTTATTTTATAATATTTAAATAAATATTAATATTATATACATTAATTTGAAACAATCGTACTCCTAGGATCCTGTGATAACCCCGATGGTACGAAAAAAGTTCGAGTCCGTCTGCGTAAGACGGATGAAAGGGATGGTGAGCACGGTTCATACAACCGTTTGCGACTGATTTGCGACTACATTTTTTTGCGACTATGATTTTGCGACTACTTCAGGTGGTCGCAGAGTAGTCGCTATTTCCAGATTTGCGACCACGGAAATGGATGTTTTCTTGTAGTGTTAGATTCAGGTTATTTTGAACTCTAAATTAAAAGTTAAAGACGATTTAGGGCAAACATTTCAAGTTGATTGGCCTATTAAAATGATCATTCTGAACTGATCATTGGTGCTTCTTGAGTAAAGGCTTATAAATGAAGCATGATGCATGGCATCACGCAGTTTGGAATAGATTGGATTAATTGGATGCTTTCCGTAGCTCTTTCAGTCTCAAATACTGTCACAATATGGAATCTTGATAACTTAACATGGGTGTTGGATTCATGTCATTCTGAATTCTAAATTAAATGTTAAAGACAATTTAGTGCGGACATGTCAACTTGAACTGCTAGTTAAGATGATCATTCTAAACTGATCATTGGTGCTCCTTCAGTAACGGCTAGTAAAGAAAGCATAATGCATGGCTTCACGCTATTTGGGATAGATTGGATTACTTGGAGGCTTTTCATAGCTCTTTCAGTCTCAAATATTGTCAGAATATGGAATATTGAGCTAACTTAAAGTGGGCATTGGATTCATGTCATTCTGAACTCTAAATTAAAAGTTGAAGACGATTTAGGACAGACATTTCAAGTTGATTAGCTAGTTAAAATGATCATTTTAAACTATTCAATTCTTCTAATTGAGTAATGGCGCAAAAATGAGCATATTGCATGGCAACACACAGTTTGAGATAGATTGGATTACATGGAGGCTTTGTCATAGCTCTTTCAGTCTCAAATGTTTTCACATTATGAAATATTGAGCTAAGTTAATGTGGGCATTGGATTCTTTTGAACTCTAAATTATAAGCTAAAGACAATTTAATGCAGACATTTCAAGTTGATCGTCTAGTTAAAATGATCATTCTAAACTGATCGTTGGTCATTCTTGAGTAAAGGCTTACAAAGAAGGCATAATGCATGGCATCACGAAGTTTGGGATAGATTGGATTCCTTTGAGTCTTTTCCGTGGCTCTTTTAGTCTCGAATATTGTCACAATATGGAATATTTAGCTAACTTAACGTGGGTATTGCATTCATATCATTCTGAACTATAAATTAAAAGTTAAAGACGATCTACTAGTTAAAATAATCATTCTAAACTGATCATTGGTGCTCACTGAGTAAAGGCTTATAAATGAAGCATAGTGCATGGTATTATACAGTTTGGGATAGATTGGACTACTTGGAGGCTTTTCGTAGCTCCTTCAGTCTCAAATATTATCACAATACTTGGAGGCTTTTCGTAGCTCCTTCAGTCTCAAATATTATCATAATATGGAATATTGATCTAACTTAACGTGGGTGTTGGATTTATGTTATTATGAACTATAAATTAAAAGCTAAAGATGATTTAGTGCAGACATGTCAACTTGATCTGCTATTTAAAATGATCATTATAAATTGATCGTTGGTGCTCCTTGAGTAAAGGCTAATAAAGAAAGCATAATGCATGGCATCACGTAGTTTGCGATAGATTGGATTACATGGAGTCTTTTTCGTAGCTCATTCAGGCTCAGATATTGTCATAATATGGAATATTGAGCTAACTTAACGTGGGCGTTGGTTTCATGTCATTTTGAACTCTAAATTAATAGTTAAAGACAATTTAGGGCGGACATGTCAAGTTGATCAACTAGTTAAAATGATCATTCGAAACTGATCATTGTTGCTCATTGTGTATTGGCGTATAAATGAAGCATAATGCATGGCATCACGCAGTGTGGGAGAGATTGGATTACTTGGAGGCAATTTCGTAGCTCTTTCAATATCAGATGTTGTCACAATATGTAATATTGAGCTAACGTAACGTGGGAATTGCATTCATGTCATTTTGAACTCTAAATTAAAAGTTAAAGATGATTTAGTGCGGACATTGCAAGTTGATGAGCCATTTAAAATGATCATTTTGAACTGATCAATGGTGATTCTTGAGTAAAGGCTTACAAAGAAAGCATAATGCATGGTATCACGCAGTTTGGGACAGATTGGATTATTTGGAGGCTTTTTTGCAATTCTTTCAATCCCAAATATTGTCACAATATGGAAGATTGAACTAACTTTACGTGGGTGTTGAATACATATCATTCTGAACTATAGATTAAAAGTTAAAAACGATTTAGTGCGAACATGTCAACTTGATCTTCTAGTTAAAATGATCATTCTAAACTGATCGCTGCTGCTCTTTCAGTCTTATAAAGAAAGTATAATGCATGGCATCACAGAGTTTGGAATAGATTGGATTACTTGGAGGGTTTTTCGTTGCTCTTTCAGTCTCAAATATTGTCACAATATGGAATATGAACTAACTTAACTTGGGCGTTGGATTCATGTCATTATGATGAAATATAAATTAAAAGTTAAAGACGATTTAGGGCAGACATGTCAAGTTGGTTAACTTGTTAAAATGATAATTTTAAACTGATCATTGGTGCTCCTTGAGTAAAGACTAATAAAGAAAGCATAATGCATGACATCAAGCAGTTTGGGATAGATTGGATTACTTAGAGGTTTTTTCGTAGCTCTTTCAGGCTCATATATTGTCACAATAAGGAATATTGAGCTAACTTAACATGGGCATTGGATTCATTTCATTCTGAACTCTAAATTAAAAGTTGAAGACGATTTAGGGCAGACATGTCAAGTTGATTAACTAGTTAAAATGATCATTTTAAACTATTCATTGCTGCGAATTGAGTAATGGCGTATCAATGAGTATATTGCATGGCATCACGCAGTTTGAGATAGATTGGATTACATGGAGGCTTTGTCATAACTCTTTCAGTCTCAAATGTTTTCACAGTATGGAATATTGAGCTAACTTCATGTGGCCATTGGATTCATGTTATTTTGAACTCTAAATTATAAGTTAAAGACGATTTAATGCAGACATTTCAAGTTTAGTAAAGGCTTACAAAGAAGGCATAATGCATGGCATCATGAAGTTTAAGATATATTGGATTCCTTGGAGGCTTTTCGTAGCTCCTTCGGTCTCAAATATTATTACAATATGGAATATTGAGCTAACTTAACGTGGGTGTTGGATTCATGTTATTATGAACTATAAATTAAAAGTTAAAAATGATTTATTGCAGACATGTCAACCTGATCTGCTAGTTAAATTGGTGCTCCTTGCATAAAGGCTAATAAAGAAAGCATGATGCATAGCATCACGCAGTTTGCGATAGATTGGATTCCTTGGAGGTTTTTTCGTAGCTCTTTCAGGCTCATATATTGTCACAATATGGATGATTGAGCTAACTTAACGTGGGCGTTGGATTCATGTCATTCTGAACTCTAAATTAACCGTTAAAAACAATTTAGGACGGACATGTCAAGTTGATCAACTAGTTTAAATGATCACACGAAACTGATAATTGTTGCTCATTGTGTAATGGCGTATAATTGAAGCATAATGCATGGCATAATGCAGTTTGGGATAGATTGGATTCCTTGGAGGCTTTTTCGTAGCTCTTTCAATCCCAAATATTTTTTTCAATATGGAATATTGAGCTAACTTAACGTGGGCGTTGGATTCATGTTATTTTGAACTATAAAATAAAAGTCAAAGATGATTTAGTGCGGACATGTCAACTTGATCTGCTAGTTAAAATGATCATTCTAAACTAATCTTTAGTGTTCCTTGAGTCAAAGCTAATAAACAAAGCATAATGCACAGCATCACACAGTTTGGGATAGAATGGATTACATGGAGGCTTTTTCGTAGCTCTTTAGTATCAAATATTATCACAATATGGAATATTGAGCTATCTTAACGTCGGTGTTGGAGTCATGCTATTCTGAACTCGAAATTAAAAGTTAAAGATGATTTAATGCAGACATGTCAAATTGATCTACTAGTTAAATGATCATTCTAAGCTGATCCCTGGTGCTCCTTCAGTCTTATAAAGAAAGCATAATGCATGGCATCACAGAATTTGGAATAGATTGGATTACTTGTAGGCTTTTTCCTTGCTCATTCAGTCTCAAATATTGTCACAATATGGAATATTGAGCTAATTTAACGTGGGCGTTGGATTCATGTCATTATGAACTATAAATTAAAAGTTAAAATGATTAAGTGCGGTCATGTCAACTTGATCTGGTAGTTAAAATGATCATGATAAACTGATCAATGGTGTTCCTTGAGTAAAGGCTAATAAAGATAGAATAATGCATGACATCACGCAGTTTGGGATAGATTACATTACTTAGAGGTTTTTTCGTAGCTCTTTCAGGCTCAGATATTGTCACAATATGGAATATTGAGCTAACTTAGCGTGGGCGTTGGATTCATATCATTCTGAACTCTAAATTAATAGTTAAAGACAATTTAGGGCGGACATGTCAAGTTGATGAACTAGTTAAAATGTTCATTATAAACTTATCATTAGTGCTACTTGAGTAAAGGCTAATAAAGAAAGCATAATGCATGGCATCACGAAATTTGGGATATATTGGATTACTTGGATGCTTTTTTGTAGCTCTTTCACGCTCAGATATTGTCACAATATTGAATATTGAGCTAACTTAACGTGGGTGTTGGATTCATGTCATTCTAAACACCAAAATAAAAGTTAAACCTGATTTTGGGCGGACATGTCAAGTTGATCAACTAGTTAAAATGATCATTTTAAACTGTTCATTGCTGCTAATTGAGAAATGGCGTATCAATGAGCATATTGCATGGCATCACGCAGTTTGAGATAGATTAGATTACATGGAGGCTTTGTCATAACTCTTTCAGTCTCAAATGTTTTCACATTATGGAATATTGAGCTAACTTCATTTGGGCATTGGATTCATGTCATATTTTGAACTCTAAATTATAAGTTAAGGACGATTTAATGCAGACATTTCAAGTTGAGTAAAGGCTTACAAAGAAGGCATAATGCATGGCATCACGAAGTTTGGGATATATTGGATTCCTTGGAGACTTTTTCATAGCTATTTAAGTCTTGAATATTGTTACAATATGGAATATTTAGCTAAGTTAACATGGGCGTTGGATTCATGTCATTCTGAACTATAAATTAAAAGTTGAAGATGATCTACTAGTTAAAATGTTCATTCTAAACTGATCATTGGTGTTCATTGAGTAAAGGATTATAAATCAAGCGTAGTGCATGTCATTATGCAGTTTGGGGTTGATTGGACTACTTGGAGGCTTCTCGTAGCTCCTTTACTCTCAAATATTATCACAATATAGAATATTGAGCTAACTTAACGTGGGTGTTGAATTCATGTTATTATGAACTATAAATTAAAAGTTAAAGACGATTTAGTGCGGACATGTCAACTTGAACTGCTAGTTAAATTGGTGCTCCTTGAATAAAGGCTAATAAAGAAAGCATAATGCATGGCATCACGCAGTTTTTGATAGATTGGATTACTTGGAGGTTTTTTCGTAGCTCTTTCAAGCTCAAATATTGTCACAATATGGAAGATTGAGCTAACTTAACGTGGGAGTTGGATTCATGTAATTCTGAGCACTAAATTAAAAGTTAAAGAGGATTTAGGGCGGAAATGTCAAGTTGATCAACTATTAGAAATGATCATTCAAAACTGATCATTGATGCTCATTGTGTAAAGGCATATAAATGAAACATAATGCATGCCATCAAGCAGTTTGGGATAGATTGGATTACTTGGAGGCTTTGTCATAGCTCTTTCAGTCTCAAATATTTTCACAATATGGAATATTGAGCTAACTTAACGTGGGCGTTGGATTCATGCAATTCTGAACTCGAAATTAAATGTTAAAGACGATTTAGTGCGGACATGTCAACTCGATCTGCTAGTTAAAATGATCATTATAAACTGATCTTTGGTGCTCCTTGAGTCAAGGCCTATAAAGAAAGCATAATGCGTGGCATCACTCAGTTTTAGATAGATTGGATTACTTTGAGGCTTTTTGTAGCTCTTTCAGTCTCAAATATTGTCACAATATGTAATATTGAGCTAACTTATCGTGGATTGGATTCATGTCAGGTTCGACGATGTCATGTGATCTGCTAGTTAAAATGATAATTATAAACGGATCATTGGTGCTCCTTGAGTAAAGGTTAATAAAGAAAGCATAATGCATGACATCACGCATCTTGGGATAGATTGGATACTTGAAGGCGTTTTCTTTGCTCTTTCAGTCTGAGATATTGTCACAATATGGAATATAAAGTTAACTGAACGTCAGTGTTGGATTCATGTCATTTAAACTCTAAATCAAAAGTTAAAGATGATTTAGTGCGGACATTGCAAGTTGATCGGCCTGTAAAAATGATCATTTTAGACTGATCATTGATGATTCTTGAGTAACGGCTTACAAAGAAAGCATAATGCATCGCAGCATGCAACTTGGGATAGATTGGATTACTTGGAGGCTTTTTCATAACTCTTTCAATCCCAAATATTGTCACAATATGGAAGATTGAGCTAACTTAACGTGGGCGCTGAATTCATGTCATTCTGAACTATAAATTAAAAGTTAAAGACAATTTAATGCGGACATGTTAACTTGATCTGCTAGTTAAAATGATCATTCTAAACTTATCAATGGTGTACCTTGAGTAAAGGCTAACAAATGAAGCATAATGCATGACATCACACAGTTCGGGCTATATTTGAGTACTTGGAGAATTTGTCGTAGCTATTTCTGTCTTAAATTTTTTCACAACATAGAAAAATGAGGTAGCTTTACTTGGGCGTTGGATTCGTGTCATTCTGAAATATAAATCAAAAGTTATGGACGATCTAGTCCAGACATGTGATGATGATCGGCCAATTAAAATGAACACTCTAAACTGTTCATTGGTGCTCATTGAGCAAAGGTTTACAAATGAAGCATACTGCATGCAATCACACAGTTTGGGATATGTTAGATTACTTTGAGACTTTGTCGTAACTCTTTCAGTTTTAACTGTTCACAATATCGAAAATTGAGCTAGCATAACAAGGGTGTTGGATTCTTTTCATTTTGAGCTCTAAATTAAAAGTTTAAAACGATTTAGTGCAGACATGTTAAGTTGATCAGCTAGTTAATATGATCATTCTAAACTGATCATTCGTGCTCATTGAGTAAAGGCATATCAATGAAGCATAATGCATGTCATCACACAGTTCGGGATAGATTGGATAAGTTGGAGGCTTTGTCTTAACAATTTCGGTCTAAAATGTTTTTCACAATATAGAAAACTGAGCTAGATTTCCTTGGACGTTGGTTTCGTGTCATTCTGAAATGTAAAACAAAAGTTTTTTGACAATTTAGTGTCTACATGTCAAGCTAATTGGCTAGTTAAAATGAACATTCTAACTGTTCATTGGTGGTCATTGAGCAAAGGTTTACGAATCAAGCATAATGCATGGTATCACGCTGTTTGGGATATATTGGATTACTTTGAAACTTTTTCGTAGCTCTTTCAGTCTCAACAATTTTCACAATATGGAAACTTGAGTTGGCCTAACGTGAGCGTTGGATTCGTGTCATTCAGAACTCTAAATCAAAAGTTACGGACGATTAAGTGCGGATATGTTAAGTTGATCATCCAGTTAAAATGATCATTCTAAACTAATCATTAGCGCTCCTTAGGTAAAACCTTATAAATGACGCATAATGCATGACATCACGCAGTTTGGGATAGATTGGATTACTTGGAAGCTTTCTTCGTAGCTTTTGAGTATAAAATATTGTCACAATAGGGAATATTGAGCTAACATAACATGGGCGTTGGATTCATGTCATTCTGAACATTAAATTAAAAGTTATGCAAAATTTAGTGCGTACATGTCAACTTGATCTGCTAGTTAAAAGGATCATTCTAAACTAATCATTGGTGCTCATTGAGTAAAAGTGTATTAATGAAGCATAATGCATGCATCACGCATATTAGAACAGATTGGATTACTTGGAGGCTTTGTCAAAGCTATTTTGGTTTTCAAGTTTGTCACAATATAGAAAATTGTGCTAGCTTAACGTGGGTGTTGGACTCGTGTCATTCCGAACTCTAAATCAAAAGTTACGGACAATTTAGTGTGGACATGTCAAGTTGTTCGGATAGTTAAAATGAATATTCTAAACTCATCATTGGCGCTCATTGAGCAAAGGTTTATAAATGAAGCATAATACATTGCATCACGCAATTTGAGATATATTGGATTACTTTGAGCCTTTGTCGTACCTCTTTCAATCTTAAATGTTGTCATAATATGGAAAATTGAGCTAACTTAACGTGGGTGTTGGAAGCATGTCATTTCGAGCTCTAAATTAAGAGTTAAAGACCATTTAGTGCGGACGTGTCAAGTTTATCAGCCAGTTAAAATGATCAGTCTAAACTGATCACTGGTTCTCATTGAATAAAGGCGTATAAATGATACATAACGCATGACATCACACAATTTGGGATAGATTCGATTACTTGAAGGCTTTGTCAAAGCTATTTCCGTCTAAAATTTTGTCACAATATAAAAAATTGAGCTAGATTAGCATGGGCGTTGGATTATTGTCATTCTGAATTCTAAATCAAATGTTACGGTCGATTTAGTGCCAACATGTCAAATTGATAAACTAGTTAAAATCATCGTTCTAAATTGATCATTGGTGCTCATTGAGTAAATGAGTAAAAATAATGAAGAATAATGAAGAATAATGCATGGCATCACACAATTTGGGATAGATTGGATGACTTAGAGGATTTGTCGTAGCTGTTTCCGTCTTAAATTTTGTCACAATATAGAAAATTAAGCTAGCTTAACGTAGACGTTGGATTCATGTCATTCAGAGCATGCACTAAATAAAAAGTTATAGACGATTTAGTGCAAACATGTCAAGTTGATTGGCTAGTTAAAATGATCATTCTAAACTAATCAATGGTGCTCCTTGAGTAGGCTTATAAATGAATCATAATGCATGGCATCACGTAGTTTGGGATTGATTTGATTACTTAGAGGCTTTGTCGTACTTATTTTGGTCTTAAATTTTGTCACAGCGTAGAAAATTGAGCTAGCTTTATTTGGGGGTTAGATTCGTGTCATTCTGAATTGTAAATCAAAATTTACGGATGATTTAGTCAAGACATGTCAAGATGATCGGCAAGTTAAAATGAACATTCCAACTGTTCATTTGTGCTCATTGAGCAAAGTTTGAAGCATACTGCATGGCATCATGCAGTTCGGGGTATGTTGGATTACTTTGTGGCTTTCTCGTAACTCTTTCAGTTTCAACTGTTCACAATATGGAAACTTGAGCTAGCTTAACAAGGGTGTTGGATTCATCACATTTTGAGCTCTAAATTAAAAGTTAAATACGATTTAGTGCAGACATGTCAAGTTGATCAGCTACTTAAAATGATCATTCTAGACTGATCATTAGTGCTCATTGAGTAAAGGCATATAAATGAAGCATAATGCATGACATCACACAGTTTGGGATAGATTGGATTATTTGGAGGCTTTGTCGTAGCTATTTTGGTCTTAAATTTTGTCACAATATAGAAAATTGAGCAAGCTTAACGGTGGCGTCGGATTTGTGTCATTCTGAACTCTAAATCAAATGTTACAGACAATTTAGTGTGGACATGTCATGTTGATTGGCCAGTTAAAAGGTTTACAAATGGAGCATAATGCATGGCATCACGCAGTTTGGGATATATTCGATTACTTTGAGACTTTGTTGTAGCTCTTTCGGTCTCAACAGTTTTCAAAATATGGAAACTTGAGTTAGGTTAATGTGGGCATTGGATTCATCTCATTCAGAGCTCTAAATTAAAAGATAAAGACGATTTAGTGCGGATATGTCAAGTTGATCTGTTAATTGAAATGATCATTCTAAACTGATCTTTGGTGCTCATTCAGTAAAGGCGTATAAATGAAGCATAACGCATGGCATCACGTAGTTTGGGATAGATTGGTTTACTTGGAAGCTTTGTCATATCTATTTCGGTCTTAAATTATGTCACAATATTGAAATTTGAGCTTGCTTCGCGTGGGCGTTTGATTCGTGTTATTCTGAACTCCAAATCAAAAGTTATGGACGATAGTGTATACATGTCAAGTTCATCAACAAATTAAAATGATCATTCTAAACTTATCATTGGTGCTTGATGTGAACATGGGAAGCCAGGAACCACAACCTAAGGAGTAGCTTGAACCAAAGGAAGAAGAAGTCACTAAAGATGCTAAGAAGCAGCTAGAACTCATGGATATTGGGAATGAAAGCTTACAAATCTTCAATGGCCCTATTACCCGATCCAAGCAAGGCAAACTTAAGACAACACTACAGCACCTTCCAAACACCATTCAGGCCAGTTTAGTGTGTGCTAATCCAACCACATTGGTTGTTATTCAGGCCACCTAAATCTCACCAAGAGGGGTGCCTTGGATTGTACTCTGTTTCCCTATTCTTAGTTTTGTCCCAATGGGTTTTCTAAGATAGGTTTTTAATGAGGCAAGCACAAGGTACTTTACCACACCTCTTGGTGAATCAAGGCCTATTCTATCTCATCATCCACAAAATAAGAGAGGAAGAATCAAGTAAAAACATTATTCACTTCTTAGTCTTTGTCTTAGTTGTCTTTGTAATTCCCTACGTATTTCCTTTAATGTTTTGGTAGAATTTTAGGAGTCATTTTCAAATTCCTAGACTACTATAAGTACTCTCTTGTATCCTTTTTCTGAATCATCAAACATTTTAATAGCAAATCTCCTTCTTAAACTCGTTTCATCATCCTCCTGAATTAGGAATTTTAGAACACTTTCTCATTCCTCACAAGAGCCGAAAGTCTAAGGGATCTTCATCCACTTTGGAAGTTTGAATTCGATTCAGCCCTTGCCCAACGTGCCTGGCCTTTGTCATTCACACAGAGCAAGCAGATAGTCCAAGGAGTTTCCACCATCCTTGAGAAGTATCATCCATTTCCCCTTGTTCTAGGATCAATCCACTTAAGAGCTCACACATCCGCATGCAAGTTTCACATCATTTCACCCATTCTGCAACTTCAATCCATTCATCCACTCTTTGACAACCATTTGGAGTTGATCAGGGGCTTGATCCTTATCAGGATCATATCAGTCCTCCTTGGGTAAATGCTTATAAATGAAGCATAACAGATGTCATCATGCAGTTTGGGATATATTACATTGGTGGCTTTGTCATAGCTCTTTCAGTCTAAATACTTTCACAATATGGAATATTGAGCTATTTAAATGTGGGCATTGGATTGATGTCATTTTGAGCTCTAAATTAAAAATTAAAGACGATTTAGTGCTGACATGTCAAGTTGATAAGAAAGTTAAGAAGACCATTCTAAAATGATCATTGGTGCTCATTGAGTAAAGGTGTATAAATGAAGCATAATGCATGGTATCACGCAATTTTGAATAGATTGGATTACTTGGTGGCTTTGTCATAGCTATTTCGGTGTTAAATTTTGTTAGAATACAGAAAATTGATCTAGCTTTACTTGGGTGTTGGATTCATGTCATTATAAACTCTAAATCAAAAGTTAAGACAATTTAGAAAAGACATTTCAAGTTGATCGGCCAGTTAAAATGATCATTCTAAACTGATCATTGGTGCTCCTTGAGTAAAGGCTTATAAAGAAAGCATAGTGCATGACATCGCACAGTTTGGGATAGACTGGATTACTTGGAGGCTTTGTCGTAAGACTTTCAGTATTAAATATTGTCATAATACGGAATATTGAGCTAACTTAACGTGGGTGATGGATTTATGTCATTTTGAGCTCTAAATTTAAAGTTAAAGACGATTTAGTGCGTACATGTCAAGTTGATCAGCTAGTTCAAATGATCATTCGTGACTGATCATTGGTGCTCATTGAGTAAAGGCGTATAAATGAAGCATAATGTGTTGCATCATGCAAAACAGAATAGAATGGATTACTTGGAGGCTTTTTCGTAACTAGTTTGGTCTTAAATGTTTTCACAATATAGAAAATTGAGCTAGCTTTACTTGGGCGTTGGATTTGTGTCATTCTGAAATGTAAATCAAAAGTTACGGACGATTTAGTGTGGACATGTCAACTTGATCAGCCAGTTAAAATGAACATTCTAAACTGATCATTGGTGCTCATTGAGCAAAGGTTTACAAATGAAGCATAATGCATGGCATCATGCAGTTTTAGAATATTGGATTACTTTGAGGCTTTTTCGTAGCTCTTTTAGTCTCAACTGTTGTCACAATATGGAAACTTCAGCTAGCTTAATGTGGGCGTTGGATTCATCTCATTTTGAGCTCTATATTAAAAGTTAAATAGGATTTAGTGCGAACATGTCAAGTTGATCATTTTGTTTGAATGATCATTTTAAACTGATCATTGGTGCTCATTGAGTAAAGGCGTATAAATGAAGCATAATCCATGGCATCACGCAGTTTGGAATAGATTGGATTACTTGGAGGCTTCGTCGTAGCTATTTCGCTGCTAAATTTTGACACTATATAAAAAATTGAGCTAGCTTCACGTGTGTGTTGGATTCGTGTCATTCCGAACTCTAAATCAAAAGTTATAGAAGATTTAGTGTTGACGTGTCAACTTGATCATCTAGTTAAAATGAACATTCCAAACTGATCATTGGTGCTTATTGAGTAAAGGTTTACAAATTAAGCATAATGCATGACATCACACATGTTGGGATATATTGGATTACTTAAGGCTTTGTCATAGCTCTTTCACTCTCTAATGTTGTCACAATATGGAAAATTGAGCTAGTTAACGTGGGCGTTGGATTCATCTCATTTTGAGCTCTAGATTAAGAGTTAAAGACGATTTAGTGTGGATATGTCAAGTTGATCAGATAGTTAAAATGATCATTCTAAACTGATCATTGGTGTTCATTAAGTAAAGGCGTATAAATGAAGCATAATGCATGGCATCACGCAGTTTGGGATAAATTGGATTACTTGGAAGATTTTTCATAGCTATTTCAGTCTTAAATTTTATCACAATAATGAAAATTGAGCTACATTAACGTGGGCGTTGGATTCGTGTCATTTTGAACTCTAAATCACAAGTTACGGATGATTTAGTTCAAACATGTAAAGGTAATTTGCCTGTTAAAATGATCATTCTCAACTGATTATTGGTTCTCCTTGGGTAAGGCTTATAAATGAAGCGAAATGCATGGCATCACACAGTTTGTGATACATTGGATTACTTGGAGATTTTTTCATATCATTTTCAGTCTCAAATATTGTCGCAATACGGAATATTGGTCTATTTTAATGTGGCGTTGGATTCATGTCATTTTGAGCTCTAAATTTTGAGCTCTTCTTCTCCATGCGTTATGATTTTCCATTCATTCTCATCATCTTGTGGGGAGGGGGGGGGGTACCGTGCTTCTTGTTACATTTCCAAATCCCTCCTTAGAATATCTAGTCGCTCTCTGCTTGCTCTTGCAACTTCTCTTTCTAGCTGTAGGATATCGATGACACTAGGTTGCAGGGCTTGTGTGCGGTTTCTTGTGTTCATACACCTGCAAAATCAAGTAATTGTAGTCAAAATAACAAAAGAAAAGAAATAAGCACCTAGACTCTAAGTGAATCAAAATCCTAATGGCTATTGTTAATTTCCCTGGCAACAATGTAAAATCTTGATGGATTCTAAATTTTTATTCCAAATACAACTCCAAGTTCAGAGCATATCGAAGTAGTTGTTGGGTATTGAATACTCAAGGAAGTAAGATTATCACACTAGAAATACATGAGACACTTAAATTTTAGTAGATTTTAATTGGGTTTTTGAGTTGTTTGTCTATTTATCTAATTGTAGAGAAAGTAAAAAACGAGTTTAATTGAGTAAATTAGATATATAGACGAAGAGAAAGGCATTTGATTCGGGATAACCTTCCATTGACTAACGATTCTACATATTCGATTGGATAAATCCTTAAGGCATATAACACTTTCGACTAAGCTAATCCACTCTCATGACATTAGCCCATTCACTTGTCTATAGACTAATAACTTTTTTGCACAGTAATCTATCGACTAGCAGTCCTTAAGTTCAAGTATAATCTAATCTTCCTTCACCTTAGGCATCAACTATGTTGGCTAAGATGTGATAGGCACGTGCAGGCTTACCTACATGTTTGTTCTACACCTATGAGGAGGAAAACATCATAGATCTAGGTATTAATTAGCTACTTCAACCCTAGTATTACCCACATCTTAAACATCACGGACTGTTAATCTAATCTGCCTAAACATCACGGATCTGTAATCTAATCTGCCAACACTAAAGATGATATAGTACGGATATGTCAAGTTGATCAGCTAGTTAAAATGATCATTCTAAACTGATCATTCGTGCTCATTGAGTAAGGGCGTATAAATGAAGCATAATGCATTGCATTACGCATTTTGGGATAGATTGGATTACATGGAAACTTTTTCATCGCTATTTTGGTCTTAAATTAAGTCACAATATAGAAATTGAGGAAGCTTAACGTGGGTGTTGGATTCGTGTCATTCTGAGTTATAAATCAAAAGTTACAGACGATTTAGTGTGGACATGTCAAGTTGATCAACCAATTAAAATGATCATTCTAAAGTGATCATTGGTGCTCCTTGAGTAAAGGCTTATATAAAGAAAGCATAATGGATGGCATCACGCAGTTTGGGATATATTGGATTACTTGGAGGCTTTGTCGTAGCTCTTTCAGTGTCAAATATTGTAACAATATGGAATATTGAGCTAACTTAAAGTGGGTGTTGGATTCATGTCAATTTGAGCTCTAAATTAGAAGGTAAAGACGATTTAGTGCGGACATGTCAACTTGATCTGTTAGTTAAAATGATCATTCTAAAGTGATCATTTGTGTTCAATGAGTAAAGGCGAATAAATGAAGCATAATGCATGGTATCACACAGCTTGGGATAGACTGGATTACTTGGAGGCTTTGTCGTAGCTCTTTCGGTCTCAAATATTGTCACAATATGGAATATTGAGCTAATTTAACGAGGGCATTGAATTCATGTCATTTTCAGCTCTAAATCAATAGTTGCGGACGATTTAGTGAGTACGTATCAACTTGATCATCTAGTTAAAATGAACGTTTTAAACTGATCACTGGTGATCATTGTGTAAAGGTTTACAAATTAATGGCATCACGCAGTTTGGGATATATTGGATTACATTTTGTCCTACCTCTTTTAGTCTCTAGTTAATATTGTCAAATATGGAAAATTGAGCTACCTTTACATGGGCGTTGGATTCATCTCATTTTGAACTCTAAATTAAAAATTAAAGACGATTTAATACGGATATGTCATGTTGATCAGCTAGTTAAAATGATCATTCTAAACTTATCATTGGTGCTCATTGAGTAAAGGCGTATAAATGAAGCATAATGCATGACATCACGCATTTTGGGATATATTGATTTACTTGGAACCTTTGTCATAGCTATTTCGGTCTTAAATTCTATCACAATATTGAAAATTCAGCAAGCTTAACGTGAGCATTGGATTCGTTTCATTTTGAACACTAAATTAAAAGTTACGGATTATTTAGTTCAAACATGTCAAGTTGATCGGCTAATTAAAATGGTCATTCTAAGCTGATCATTGGTTCTCCTTGGGTAAAGGATTATACAGAAAGCATAATGGATGGCATCACACAGTGTGGGATATATTGGATTACTTGGAGGCGTTGTGCTACCTATTTCAGTCTCAAATATTGTCACAATATGGAATATTGAACTAACTTAACGTTGGTGTTGGATTCATATCATTTTGAACTATAAATTAGAAGTTAAAGACGATTTAGGGTGGACATGGCAACTTGATCAGCTAGTTAAAATGATCATGCTAAATTACTCAGTGAGCATGAAGGATAATGCATGTCATCACGCAGTTTGGGATAAACTGGATTACTTGGAGGCTTTGTCATAGCTCTTTCGGTCTCAAATATTGTCACAATATGGAATATTGAGCTAACTTAACGTGGGCGTTGGATTCATGTCATTTTGAGCTCTAAGTGAAAAGCTAAAGACGATTTAGTGCGGACATGTCAAGTTGATCAGCTAGTTAACATGATAATTCTAAACTGATTCCTAGTGCTCATTGAGTAAACGCATATAAATGAAGCATAATGCATGGCATCACCCTAAACCCTAAACCCTAAACCCTAAACTCTAAACCCTTTCCCTAAACCCTAAGCCCTAAACCCTAAACACAGTTCGGGATAGAGTGGATTACTTGGTGGCTTCGTTGCAGCTATTTCAGTCTTAAATTTAGTCACAATATAGAAAATTGAGCTAGCTTAACGTGGGCATTGGATTCATGTCAATCCAAACTATAAATCAATAGTTACAGAGGATTTAGTGCGGACATATCATGTCGTTCATCTAGTTAAAATGAACATTCCAAACTGATCATTGGTACTCATTGAGTAAAGGTTTACAAATTAATGGCATCACGCAATTTGCGATATATTGGATCACTTTTAGTTTTGTCGTACCTCTTTCAGTCTCTAATTAATGTTGTCAAAATATGGAAAATTGAGCTAGCTTAACGTGGGCGTTGGATTCATCTAATTTTGAGCTCTAATTTAAAAGTTAAAGACGATTTAATGCGGATATGTCATGTTGATCAGCTAGTTAAAATGATCATTCTAAACTTATCATTGGTGCGCATTGAGTAAAGGCGTATAAATGAAGCATAATGCATGACATCACGTAGTTTGGGATATATTGGTTTACTTGTAAGCTTTGTCATAGCTATTTCAGTCTGACATTTTATCACAATATTGAGAATATAGCTAGCTTAACATGGGCGTTCAATTTGTTTCATTTTGAACTCTAAATGAAAAGTTACAGATTATTTAGTTCGAACATGTCAAGTTGATCGGCCAATTAAAATGATCATTCTAAACTGATCATTGGTGCTCCTTGGGTAAAGGCTTATAAATGAAGCATAATACATGGCATCATGCACTTTGGGATAGACAGGATTACTTGGAGGCTTTGTCGTAGCTCTTTTGGTCTCAAATATTGTCACAATATGGAATATTGAGCTAACTTAACGTGGGCATTAGATTCATGTAATTTTGAGCTCTAAATTAAAAGTTAAAGACAATTTAGTGCGTACATGTAAAGTTGATCAGCTAGTTAAAATGATCATTCTAAAGTGATCACTAGTGCTCATTGAGTAAAGGCGTATAAATGAAGATGGCACCAAGCAGTTTTGGGATGGATTGGATTACTTGGAGGCTTCGTTGTAGCTATTTCAGTCGGCAATTTTGTCACAATATAGAAACTTGAGCTAGCCTAATGTGGGCGTTGGATTCGTGTCAATGCGAACTCTAAATCAATAGCTATGGACGATTTAGTGCGGACATATCAACTTGATCATCTAGTTAAAATGAACATTTTAAACTGATCATTGTTGCTCATTGAGTAAAGATTTACAAATTAATGGCATCACGCAATTTGGGATATATTGGATTACTTAAAGTTTGGTCATAGCTCTTTTAGTCTCTAATTAATGTTCTCAAAATATGGAAAATTGAGGTAGCTTAACGTCTGCGTTGGATTCATCTCATTTTGAGCTCTAATTTAAAAGTTAAAGAAGATTTAATGCGGATATGTCATGTTGATCAGCTAGTTAAAATGATCATTCTAAACATATCATTGGTGCTCATTGAGTAAAGGCGTATAAATGAAGCATAACGCATGGCATCATGCAGTTTGGGATAAATTAGATTACTAGGAGACTTTGTCATAGGTATTTTGGTCTTAAATTTTGTCACAATATTGAAAATTGAGCTAGCTTAACGTGGTCGTTGGATTCGTATCATTCTGAACTCTAAATCAAAAGTTACGGACGATTAAGTGCGGACATATCAAGTTGATCGGTTAGTTAAAATGATCATTTTAAAATGATCACTGGTGCTCCTTGAGTAAAGGATTATAAAGAAACCGTAATGCATGACATCACGTAGTTTGGGATAGATTGGATTACTTGGATGCTTTGTCATAGGTATTTTGGTCTTAAATCTTGTCACAATATAGAAAATTGAGCTAGATTAACGTGGGTGTTGGATTCGTGTCATTTTAAACTCTAAATCAAAATTTACGAACGACTTAGTGCGGATATGTCAAGTTGATCGCCAGTTAAAATGATTATTCTAAATTGATCATTCGTGCTCATTGATTAAAGGCGTATAAATGAAGCATAATGCATCGCATCACGCAGTTTGCGATAGATTGGATTACTTGGAGGCTTTGTCATATCTATTTCAGTCTTAAATTTGGTCACAGTGTAGAAAACTGAGCTAGGTTACCGTGGGCGTTGGATTCGTGTCAGTCTCAATTCTAATTCAAAATTTACGGAGGATTTAGTGTAGACATGTCAAGTGATCGGCCAGTTAAAATGATCATGCTTATAAACGAAGTATAATGCATGGTATCACGTAGTTTGGGATACATCAGATTACTTGGAGGCTTTGTCGTAGCTCTTTCAGTCTCAAATGTTGTCACAATATAGAAAATTGAGCTAGCTTAACGTTGGCGTTGGATTCATGTCATTCTAAAGTCTAAATCAAAATTTACCGACGACTTAATGCGGACATGTCAAGTTTATCGGCCAGTTAAAATGATCATTCTAAACTGATCAGAATATGAAAAATGGGCTAACCTAACGTGGGTGTTGGAGTCATGTCATTTTGAACTCCAAATTAAAATTTGAAGACGATTTAGTGCGTACATGTCAACTTGATCAGCTAGTTAAAATGATCATTTTAAACTGATCATTGGTGGTCATTTAGTAAAGGCGTATAAATGAAGCATAATGCATGGCATCACGCAGGTTTGGATATATTGGATTACTTTGAGGTTTTGTTGTAGCTTTTTCGGTCCTAAATTTTGTCACAATATAGAAAATTGAGCTAGGTTTGTTTGCGCGTTTAATTCGTGTCATTCTGAAATGTAAAAAAACGAATATGGACGATTTAATGCGGATATGTCAAGTTGATCGGCCAGTTAAAATTAAAATTCTAAACTGAACATTGGTGCTCATTGAGCAAAGGTTTACAAATGAAGAATAATGCCTGGCATCATGCAGTTTGGGATATAATAGATTACTCTGAGGCTTTATCGTAACTCTTTCAGTCTCAAATGATGTCACAATATGGAAAATTGAGCAAGCTTAACGTGGGTGTTTGATTCATCTCGTTTTAAGCTCCAAATTAAAAGCTAAAGACGATTTAGTGCGGACATGTCAACTTGATCAGCTAGTTAAAATGATCATTCTAAACTGATCATTAGTGCTCATTGAGTAAAGGCATATAAATAAAGCACTATGAATGGAATCACGCAGCTTGGGATAGATTGGATTACTTGGAGGGTTTGTTGTAGCTATTTAGGTCTTAAATTCTGTCACAATATAGAATATTGAGGTAGCCTAACGTCACTGTTGGATACGTGTCATTGTGAACTCTAAATCAAAAGTTATGGACGATTTAGTGCGGACATGTCAAGTTGATCGGCCAGTTAAAATGATCATTCTAAATTGATCAATGGTGCTCCTTGTGTAAAGGCTTAGAAATGAATCATAGTCCATGTCATCACGTAGTTTGGGATAGATTGGATTACTTGGAGGCTTTGTAATGTCTTTTTGAGTTTCAAATTTTGCCAAAATATTGAATTTTGAGCTATTTTAATGTGCGTGTTGGATTCATATCATTTTGAGTTCTAAATTTAGTGCGGACATGTCAACTTGATCAGCTAGTTAAAATAAACATTCTAAACTGATCATTGGTGCTCATCGAGCAAAAGTTTACAAGTGATCATAATGCATGGCATCACACAGTTTGATATATATTGGATTACTTTGAGACTTTGTCATAGCTCTTTCAGTCTCAATTGTTGTCACAATATAGAAAATTCAGCTAGCTTAACATGGGCATTGGATTCATCCAATTTTGAGCTCTAAATTAAAAGTTAAAGACGATTTAGTGCGGACATGTTAAGTTGATCAGCTAGTTAAAATGATTGTTCTAAACTAATCATTGGTGCTCATTGAGTAAAGGTGTATAAATGAAGCATAATGCATTGCATCACACAGTTTGGGATAGATTGGATTACTTGGAGGCTTTGTCGTATCTATTCCGGTATTAAAATTTGTCACAATATAGAAAATTGTGCTAGCTTAATGTGGATGTTGGATTCGTGTCATTCTGAACACTAAATCAAAAGTTACGGATGATTTAGTGCGTACATCTCAAGTTGATCGGCCAGTTAAAATGATCATTCTAAATTGATCATTGGTGCTCCTTGAGTAAAGGCTTAGACATGAAGCATAGTCCATGACATCACGTAGTTTGGGAGAGATTGGATTACTTGGAGGCTTTGTCATAGCTTTTTCAGTCTCAAATATTGTAAAAATATAGAATATTGAGCTATTTTAATGTGTGCGTTGGTTTCATGTCATTTTGAGTTCTAAATTAAAAGTTAAAGACGATTTAGTGCGGAAATTTCAACTTGATCAGCTAGTTAAAATGAACATTCTAAACTGATCATTGGTGCTGATCGAGCAAAAGTTTACAAGTGAATCATAACGCATGGCATCACACAGTTTGGGATATATTGGATTACTTTGAGGCTTTGTCGTAGCTCTTTGAGTTTCAAATGTTGTCACAATATGAAAAATAGACCTAGATTAGTGTGGGCGTTGGATTCATCTCATTTTGAACTCTTAATTAAAAGTTAAAGATGATTTAGTGCGGACATGTCCAGTTAATCATCTAGTAAAAAGGATCATTCTAAACTGATCATTGGGGCTCCTTGAGTAAAGGTGTATAAATGAAGCATAATGCATGGCATCATGCAGTTTCAGATATATTGGATTACTTGGAGGCTTTGTCATAGCAATTTTGGCCTTAATTTTTGTCATAATATAGAAAACAAAGCTAGCTTACCGTGAGCGTTAGATTCGTGTCACTCTAAACTCTAAATCAAAAGTTAGGGACAATTTAGTGCGGACATGTCAAGTGATCGGCTAGTTAAAATGATCATTATAAACTTGTTATTGGTGCTCCTTGAGTAAAGGATTATAAATGAAGTATAATGCATGGCATCACATAGTTTGGGATATATCGGATTACTTGGAAGCTTTGTCGTTGCTCTTTCAGTCTCTAATGTTTTCCCAATATAGAAAACTTAGCTAGCTTAACGTGTGCGTTGGATTCGTGTCATTCGTAACTCTAAAACAAAATTTATCGACGATTTAGTGCGGACTTGTCAAGTTTATCGGCTAGTTAAAATGATCATTCTAAACTGATCATTAGTGCTCCTTGAATAAAGGCTTATAAAGAATGTGCAGCGCATGGCATCACGCTGTTTGGGATAGTTTGGATTACTTGGAGGCTTTTTCATAGCTCTTTCAGTCTCAAATATTGTCACAATATGGAATATTGAGCATTTTAAGGTGGATGTTGGATTCATGTCATTTTGAACTATCTATTAAAAGTTAAAGACGATTTAGTGGGGATAGGTCAAGTTGATCAGCTAGTTAAAATGATCATTCTAAATGATCACTCGTGCTCATTGAGTAAAGGCGTATAAATGAAGCATAATGCATGGCATCATACAGCTTTGGATAGATTGGATTACTTGGAGGCTTTGCCGTAGCTATTTCGCTCTTAATTTTGTCACAATATAGAAAATTGAGCTAGCATAACATGGGCGTTGTATTTGTATCATTCTGAACTCTAAATCAAGAGTTACGGACGATTTAGTTTGGACATGTCAAGTTCATTGGCCAGTTAAAATGATCATTCTAAACTGATCATTTGTGCTCCTTGAGTTAAGGCTTATAAAGAAAGCGTAATGCATGCCATCACGTAGTTTGGGATAGAATGGATTACTTGGAGGCTTTGTCGTAGCTTTTTCAGTCTCAAATATTATTACAATATGGAATATTAAACTAACTTAACATGGGCGTTGGATTCATGTCATTTTGAACTCTAAATTAAAAGTTAAAGATGATTTAGTGCGGACATGTCAACGTGAACTGCTGGTTAAAATGATCATTCTAAACTATAATTGGTGGTCATTGAGTAAAGGCGTAGAAAGGAAGCATAATGCATGGTATCACATAGCTCGGGATAGATTGGATTACTTGGAGGCTTTGACGTAGCTATTTTTTGTTATAGATTTAATCATAATATAGAACACTGAGCTAGCTTAACGAGGACATTCGATTCGTGTCATTCTGAACTCTAAATCAAAATTTACGGACGATTTATTGCAAACATGTCAATTTAATCGGCTAGTTAAAATGATCATTCTAAACTGATCATTGGTGCTCCTTGAGTAAAGGCGTATAAATGAAACATAATGCATAGCATCATGCAGTTGGGGATGAATTAGATTACTTGGAGGCTTTGTCAGAGCTACTTTGGTATTAAATTTTGTCACAATATAGAAAATTGAGCTATCTTTACTTGGACCTTGGATTCGTGTTATTCGGAAATGTAAATCAAAAGTTACAAACGATTTAATCTGGAGATGTCTACTCCATCAGCTAGTTAAAATGAACATTCTAAACTGATCATTGGTGCTCATTGTGCAAACTTGTACAAATGAAGCATAATGCATTGCATCATGCCGTTTGGGATATATTGGATTACTTTGAGGCATTGTCGTAGCTCTTTGAGTTTCAAATATTGTCACAATATGGAAAATTGACCTAGTTTAGCGTGGGTGTTGGATTCATCTCATTTTGAACCCTAAATTAAAAGTTAAAGATCATTTAGTGCGGACATGTCAAGTTAATCATCTAGTTAAAATGATCATTCTAAACTGATGATTGGTGCTCATTGAGTAAAGGCGTACAATTGAAGCATAATGCATGGCATCATGCAATTTGGGATAGATTGGATTACTTAGAGGCATTTTCATAGCTTTTTTGGTCTTAAGTTTTGTCACAATATTGAAAATTGAGATAGTTTGACGTGGGCATTAGATTCGTGTCATTCTGAACTCTAAATCAAAAGTTACAGACAATTTAGCGCGGACATGTCAAGTTGATTGACCAGTTAAAATGATCATTCTGAACTGATCATTGGTTCTCCTTGAGTAAAGGCTATTAAGAATGTGTGATGAATGACATCACGCAGTTTGAGATATATTGGATTACGATGAGGCTTTATCGTAGCGCTTTCAGTCTCAAATATTGTCACAATATGGAATATTGAGCTAACTTAACGTGGGTGTTAGATTCATGTCATTTTGAGCTCTAAATTAAAAGTTAAAGTCGATTTAATGCGGACATGTCTACTTCATCAGCTAGTTAAAATGAACTTTCCAAACTGATCATTGGTGCTTATTGAGCAAAGTTTTATAAATGAAGTATAATGCATGACATCACGCAGTTTAGGATATATTGGATTACTTTAAGGCTTTGTTGTAACTCTTTGAGTTTCAAATGTTGTCACAATATGGAAAATTGACCTATTTTAGTGTGGCCGTTGGATTCATCTCATTTTGAACTCTCAATTACTAGTTAAAGATGATTTAGTGCGGACAAATCAGGTTAATCATCTAGTTAAAATAAGCATTATACACTGATCATTGGTGCTCCTTGAGTAAAGGCGTATAAATGAAGCATAATGCATTGCATCATACAGTTTGGGATAGATTGGATTACTTGGAGGATTTTTCATATCCATTTTGGTCTTAAAGTTTGTCACAGTATAGAATATTGAGCTAGCTTAACGTGGGCGTTGGATTTGTATCATTCTGAACTCTAAATCAAGAGTTACTGACGATTTAGTGTGGACATATCATGTTGATCGGCCTGTTAAAATGATTATTCTAATCTGATCAATGGTGCTCCTTGATTAAAGGCTTATAAAGAAAGCGTAATGCATGGCGTCACACAGTTTGGTATAGATTGGATTACTTGGAGGCTTTGTCGTAGCTATTTGAGTTTCAAATGTTGTAACAATATGGAAAATTGACCTAGTTTAGTGTGGGCACTGGATTCATCTCATTTTGAACTCTAAATTAAAATTTAAGGATGATTTAGTGTCGGACATGTCAAGTTAATCATCTAGTTAAAATGGTCATTCTAAACTGATCCTTGGTGCTCCTTGAGTAAAGGCGTATAAATAAAGCATAATGCATGGCATCATGCAGTTTTGGATAGATTGGATTAGTTGGAGGCTTTTTCATAGCTATTTCGGTCTTAATTTTTATCACAATATGTATTTGCTTATTTCGTTCTTTCAAATACAAGAACTACAAATTTTTATTAGAATAACATTAAATTAATTATTTTAAATATAATTATAGAAAATTTAATTTACCATGTTAAATTTTTCCTGACGCCTCGGATCTAGAAAAGTAAGAAGATCATGACCAAGCTACTGAACTCATTTTAGAGCTCAAAATGACATGAAAATTGAACTACCTTAGCGTGGGTGTTGGATTTGTGCCATTATGAAATCTAAATCAAAATTGAAGTACGATTTAATGCAGATTTGTCAAGTTTATCCGTCAGTTAAAATGATCATTTTAAACTGATCATTGCTCCTTCTTGAGTAAAGACTTATAAAGGAAGCAATTTGTGATTGATTGGATTGTTTAGAGTCTTTCTCGTAGCTCTTTCAGTCTCAAATATTGTCAGAATATGAAATATTGAGCTAACCTAACGTGTGCATTGGATTCATGTCATTTTGTACTCCAAATTAAAAGTTGAAGACGATTTTGTGCGTACATGTCAACTTGATCAGCTAGTTAAAATGATCATTCTAAACTGATCACTAGTGCTCATTTAGTAAAAGCGTATAAATGAAGCATAATGCATGGAATCACGCAGGTTTGGATATTTTGGATTACTTCGATGTTTTGTCGTTGCTTTTTCGGTCCTAAATTTTGTCACAATATAGAAAATTGAGGTAGCTTTGTTTGGGTATTGAATTCGTGTCATTCCAAAATGTAAAGAAACAAATATAGATGATTTAGTGCTGATATGTCAAGTTGATCGGCCAGTTAAAATTAAAAATTCTAAACTGAACATTGGTGCACATTGAGCAAAGGTTTACAAATGAAGCATAATGCATGACAACACGCAGTTTGGGATATATTGGATTACTTTGAGGCTTTGTCGTAGCTCTTTCAGTCTCAAATGTTGTGAAAATATGGAGAACAGCTAGCTTAACGTGGGCGTTTGATTCATCTCATTTTAAGCTCCAAATTAAAAGCTAAAGATGATGTAGTGCAGACATGTCAAGATGATGAGCTAGTTAAAATGATCATTCTAAACTCATCATTAGTGCTCATTGAGTAAAGGCGTATAAATAAAGCACAATGCATGGAATCACGCAGTTTGGGATAGATTAGATTACTTGTAGGGTTTGTTGTAGCTATTTCGTTCTTAAATTTTGTCACAATATAGAAAATTGAGCTAGCTTAACGTGGACATTGGATACATGTCATTCTGAATTCTAAATCATTAGTTATGGACGATTTAGTGTGGACATGTCAAGTTCATCGGCCAGTTAAAATGTCATTCTAAATTGATTATTGATGCTCCTTGAGTAAACTCTTAGAAATGAAGCATAGTACATGGCATCACGTAGTTTGGAATAGATTAGGTTAATTGGAGGCTTTGTCATAGCTTTTTCAGCCTCAAGCTTTGTTCGAAATATAGAATATTGAGCTATTTTAATGTGCACGTTGGATTCATGTCATTTTGAGTTCTAAATTTAAAAGTTAAAGACGATTTAGTGCGGACATGTCAACTTGATCAGCTAGTTAAAATGAACATTCTAAACTGACCATTGGTGCTCATTGAACAAAAGTTTTACAAGTGAATCAAAATGAATGACATCACACAGTTTGGGATATATTGGATTACTTTGAGACTTTGTCATAGCTCTTCCAGTGTCAAATGTTGTCACAATATTGAAAGTTGAGCTAGCTTAACATGAGCGTTGTATTCATCCCATTTTGAGCTCTAAATTAAAAGTTAAAGACGATTTAGTGCGGATATGTCAAGTTTATCAGCTAGTTAAAATGATTGTTCTAAACTAATCATTGGTGCTCATTGAGTAAAGGCGTATAAATGAAGCATAATGAATGGCATCACACAGGTTGGGATAGATTCGATTACTTGGAGGCTTTGTCGTATCTATTCTGGTCTTAAAATTTGTCACAATATAGAAAATTGAGCTAGATTAACGTTGATGTTGGATTCGTGTCATTCTGAACTCTAAATCAAAATTTACGGATGATTTAGTGCGGACATCTCATGTTGATCGGCCAGTTAAAATGATCATTCTAAACTGTTCATTTGTGCTCATTGAGTAAAGGTACATAAATGAAGCATAATGCATGGCACCACGCAGTTGAGGATAAATTGCATTACTTGGAGGCTTTGTCCTAGCTATTTCGGTCTAAAGTTGTGCTAGCCTTACTTGAACGTTGGGTTCGTGTCATTCTGAAATGTAAATCCAAAGCTACGAACGATTTATTGTGGACATGTCAACTTGATTAGCCAGTTAAAATGAACATTTAAAACTGATCATTGGTGCTCATTGAGCAAAGGTTTACAAAGAAAGCATAATGCATGACATCACGTAGTTTGGGATATATTGGATTACTTTGAGGCTTTGTCGTAGCTCTTTCTGTCTCAAATATTGTCACAATACGGAAAATCAAACTAGCTTAACGTGGGCATTGGATTCATCTCATTTTGAGCTCTAAATTAAAAGTTAAAGACGATATAGTGCAGACATGTTAAGTTGTTTAGCTAGTTAAATTGATCATTCTAAGCTGATCATTGGTGGTCATTGAGTAAAGGCGTATATATGAAGCATAATGCATGGCATCACGCAGTCCGGGATAGATTGGATTACTTGGAGGCTTTGTCCTAGCTAGTTTGGTGTTAAATTTTGTCACAATATAGAAAATTGAGCTAGATTAACATTGGCATTGGATTCCTGTCATTATGAACTCTAAATCAAAAGTTATGGTAAATTTAGTGTGGATATGTCAAGTTTATTGACGAGTTAAAATAATCATTCTAAACTGATCATTGGTGCTCATTGAGCAAAGGTTTACAGACGAAGCATAATGCATTGCATCACGCAGTTTGGGATAGATTGCATTTCTTGGAGGCTTTGTCATAGTGCTTTCAGTCTCAAATATTGTCACAATATGTAATATTGAGCTAACCTAACGTGGGCATTGGATTCTTGTCATTTTGAACTCTAAATTAAAAGTTAAAGATGATTTTGTGCGGACATGTCAAGTTGATCAGGTAGTTAAGATGATCATTCTAAACTGATCATTGGTGCTCATTAGGTAAAGGTGTATAAATGAGGCATAATGCATGGCATCATGTAATGAATAGGTTGGATTGGAGGCTTTGTCATAGCTATTTTGGTCTTAAATTTTGTCACAAAATATAAAATTTAGCTAGATTAATGTGGGCGTTGGATTCGTGTCATTTTGAACTCCAGATCAAAATTTAAGTATGATTTAGTGCGGACTTGTCAAGTTGATCGGCCAGTTAAAATGATCATTCTTAACTGATCATTGGTCCTCCTTGAGTACATGCTTATAAACGAAGCAGTTTGTGATTGATTGGATTGTTAGGAGTCTTTGTCGTAGCTCTTTCAGTCTCAAATATTGTCACAATATGAAATATTGAGTTAACCTAACGTGGGCGTTGGATTAATGTCATTTTGAACTCCATATTAAAAGTTGAAGACGATTCAATGCGTACATGTCAACTTGATCAGCTAGTCAAAATGATCATTCTAAACTGATCATTGGTGCTCATTTAGTAAAGGCGTATAAATGAAGCATAATGCATGGCATCACACAGTTTTGGATATATTGGATTACTTTGAGGTTGTGTCGTAGCTTATTTGGTCGTAAATTTGGTCACAATACAGAAAATTGAGTTAGCTTTACTTGGGCGATGAATTCGTGTCATTCCGAAATGTAAATAAACAAATATGGAAGATTTAGTGCGGACATGTCAAGTTGATCGGCCAGTTAAAATTAATGTTCTAAACTGAACATTGGTGCTCATTGAACAAAGGTTTACAAATGAAGCATAATGCATGGCATCACGTAGTTTGGGATATATTGGATTACTTTATGGCTTTGTCGTAACTCTTTCAGTCTCAAATATTGTCACAATATGGAAAACTGAGCTAGCTTAACGTGGGCGTTTGATTCATCTCATTTTAAGCTGCAAATTAAAAGCTAAAGATGATGTAGTGCGGACATGTCAAGTTGATCAGCTAGTTAAAATGATCATTCTAAACTGATCATTAGTGCTCATTGAGTAAAGGCGTATAAATAAAGCACAATGCATGGAATCACGCAGTTTAGGATAGATTGGATTACTTGGAGGGTTTGTTGTACCTATATCGGTCTTAAATTTTGTCACAATATAGAAAATTGAGCTAGGTTAAGTGGGCGTTGGATACGTGTCATTCTGAACTCTAAATCAAACGTTATGGATGGTTTAGTGCGGACATGTCAAGTTGATCGGCCACTTAAAATGATCATTCTAAATAGATCATTGGAGCTCCTTGAGTAAAGGCTTAGAAATGAAGCATAGTCCACGACATCACGTAGTTTGTGATAGATTGGATTACTTGGAATCTTTCTCATAGATTTTTCAGTCTCAAATTTTGTCAAAATATAGAATATTGAGCTATTTTAATGTGCGTGCATTGGATTCATGTCATTTTGAGTTATAAATTTAAAAGCTAAAGACGATTTAGTGTGGACATGTCAACTTGATCAGCTAGTTAAAATGAACATTCTAAACAGATCATTGGTGCTCATCGAGCAAAAGTTTAAACTTGAATCATAATGCATGGTATCACACAGTTTTGGATATATTGGATTACTTTGAGACTTTTTCATAGCTCTTTTAGTCTCAAATGTTGTCACAATATTGAAAATTGAGCTAGGTTAACATGGGCATTGGATTCATCCCATTTTGAGCTCTAAATTAAAAGTTAAAGACGATTGAGTGCAGACATGTCAAGTTGCTCAGCTAGTTAAAATGATTGTACTAAACTAATCATTGGTGCTCATTACGTAAAGGCGTATAAATGAAGCATTATGCATGACATCACGCAGTTTGGGATAGATTGGATTACTTGGAGGCTTTGTTGTATCTATTCCAGTCTTAAAATTTTTCACAATATAGAAAATTGAGCTCGTTTAACGTGGTTGTTGGATTCGTGTTATTCTGAACTTTAAATAAAAAGTTACGGATGATTTAGTGCGGACATCTCAAGTTGATCGGCCAGTTAAAATGGTCATTCTAAACTTGTCATTTGTGCTCATTTAGTAAAGGCGTATAAGTGAAGAATAATGCATGGCATCACGCGGTTGAGGATAAATTGGATTATTTGGAGGCTTTGTCCTAGCTATTTCGGTCTAAACTTGTGCTAGCCTTACTTGAACGTTGGATTTGTTTCATTCTGAAATGTAAATCAAAAGCTAAAAACGATTTAGTGTGGACATGTCAACTTGATCGGCCAGTTAAAATGATCATTTAAAACTGATCATTGGTGCTCATTAAGCAAAGGTTTACAAAAGAAGCATAATGCATGGTATCACATAGTTTGGGATATATTGGATTACTTTGAAGCTTTGTCGTAGCTCTTTCTGTCTCAAATATTTTCACAATACAGAAAATTGAAATAGCTTAACGTGGGTGTTGGATTCATCTCATTTTGAGCTCTAAATTTAAAGTTAAAGACGATATAGTGCAGACATGTTAAGTTGATTAGCTATTTAAATTGATCATTATAAGCAGATCATTGGTGGTCATTGAGTAAAGGCGTATATATGAAGCATAATGCATGGTATCACGCAGTCTGGGATAGATTGGATTACTTGGAGGCTTTGTCATAGCTAGTTCGGTCATAATTTTTGTCACAATATAGAAAAGTGAGCTAGCTTAACGTTGGCATTGGATTCCTGTCATTATAAACTCTAAATCAAAAGTTACGGTCAATTTAGTACGGATATGTCAAGTTGATTGACGAGTTAAAATAATCATTCTAAACTGATAATTGGTGCTCCTTGAGCAAAGGTTTACAAATGAAGCATAATGCATTGTATCACGCAGTTTGGGATAGATTAGATTACTTGGAGGCTTTGTCGTAGTGCTTTCAGTCTCAAATATTGTCACAATATGTAATATTGAGCTAACCTAACGTGGGCATTGGATTCTTGGCATTTTGAACTCTAAATTAAAAGTTAAAGATGATTTTGTGCGGACATGTCAAGTTGATCGGCCAGTTGAAATGATCATTCTAAATTGATTATTGGTGCTCCTTGAGTAAAGGCTTAGAAATGAAGCATAGTCCATGACATCACAGATTTTGGGATATATTGGATTACTTGGAGGCTTTGTCATAGCTTTTTCAGTCTCAAATTTTGTCAAAATATTGAATATTGAGCTATTTTAATGTGCGCATTGGATTCATGTCATTTTGAGTTCTAAATTTAAAAGTTAAAGACGACTTAGTGCGGACATGTCAACTTGATCAGCTAGTTAAAATGAACATTCTAAACTGATCATTGGTGCTGATCGAGCAAAAGTTTACAAGGGAATCATAATGCATGGCATCACACAGTTTGGGATATATTGGATTACTTTGAGACTATTTCATAGCTCTTTCAGTCTCAAATGTTGTCACAATATGGAAAATTGAGCTAGCTTAACATAGGCGTTGGATTCATCCCATTTTAAGCTCTATATTAAAAGTTAAAGACGATTTAGTGCGGACATTTCAAGTTGATCAGCTAGTTAAAATGATTGTTCTAAACTAATCATTGGTGCTCATTGAGCAAAGGCGTATAAGTGAAGCATACTGCATGGAATCACGCAGTTTGGGATAGATTGGATTACTTGGAGACCTTTTCGTATCCATTCCGGTCTTAAAATTTGTCACAATATAGAAAATTGAGCTAGCTTAAAGTGGGTGTTGGATTTGTTTCATTCTGAACTCTAAAAAAAAAGTTAGGGATATTTAGTGCGGATATCTCAAGTTGATCGGCCAGTTAAAATGATCATTCTAAACTGATCATTTGTGCTCATTGAGTAAAGGCGTACAAATGAAGCATAATGCAAGGCATCACGCAGTTGAGGATAAATGGATTACTTGGAGGCTTTGTCCTAGATATTTCGGTCTAAAATTGTGCTAGCCTTACTTGAACTTTGGATTCGTGTCATTCTGAAATGTAAATCAAAACCTACAAACGATTTAGAGTGGACATGTCAACTTGATCGGCCAGTTAAAATGAACATTTAAAACTGATCATTGGTGCTCATTGAGCAAAGGTTTACAAAGGAAGCATAATGCATGGCATCACGTAGTTTGGGATAAATAGGATTACTTTGAGGCTTTGTTGTAGTTCTTTCTGTCTCAAATATTGTCACAATACGGAAAACTGAACTAGCTTAACGTGGGCGTTGGATTCATCTCATTTTGAGCTCTAAATTAAAAGTTAAAGATGATTTAGTGCGGACATGTCAAGTTGATCAGCTAGTTTAAATAATCATTCTAAACTGATCATTGGTGCTCATTAGGTAAAGGTATATATATGAAGCATAATGCATGACATCACATAGTTTGGGATAGGTTGGATTACTTGGAGGCTTTAGCATAGCTATTTTGGTCTTAAATTTTGTCACAATATATAAAATTTAGCTGGATTAGCTTTGGGTTGGATTCGTGTCATTCTGAACTTCTAATCAAAATTTAAGTACGATTTAGTGCGGACTTGTCAAGTTGATCGGCAAGTTAAAATGGTCATTCTAAACTGATTATTGGTGCTCATTTAGTAAAGGAACATAAATGAAGCATAATGCATGGCATCATGAAGTTTGGGATATATTGGATTACTTTGAATCTTTGTCGTAGCTTTTTCAGTCCTAAATTTTGTCTCAATATAGAAAATTGAGCTAGCTTTACTTGGGCGTCGAATTCGCGTCATTCTGAAATGTAAATAAAAAAATATGAAGATTTAGTGCGGAGATGTCAAGTTGATCAGCCAGTTAAAATTAAAATTCTAAACTAATCACTCGTGCTCATTGAGCAAAGATTTACAAATGAAGCATAATGCGTGGCGTCATGCAGTTTGTGTTGGACTACTTTTGAGGCTTTGTCGTAGCTCTTTCAGTCTCAAATGTTGTCACAATATGGAATATTGAGCTAGCTTAACATGGGCGTTTGATTCATCTCATTTTATTCTCCAGATTATAAGCTAAAGACGATTTAGTGCGGACATGTCAAGTTGGTCAGCTAGTTAAAATGATCATTCTAAACTGATCATTGGTGCTCATTGAGTAAATGTGTATAAATAAAGCACAATGCATGGCATCACGCAGTTTTTGATAGATTGGATTACTTGGAGGGTTTGTCGTACCTATTTTGATCTTAAATTTTGTCACAATATAGAAAATTGAGCTAGTTTAACATGGGCGTTGGATACGTCTCATTCTGAACTCGAAATCAAAATTATGGACGATTTAGTGCGGACATGTCAAGTTGATCGGCAAGTTAAAATGATCATTCTAACTGATCATTGGTGCTCCTTGAGTAAAGGCTTAGAAATGAAGCATAGTCCACGACATCACGTAGTTTGGGATAGATTGGATTACTCGGAAGCTTTGTCATAGCTTTTTTAGTCTCAAATATTGTGACAATATAAAATATTGAGCTTTACTTTGGCGTTGGATTCGTGTCATTCTGAAATGTAAATCAAAAGTTATGGACAATTTAGTGTGGACATGTCAATTTGATCGGCCAATTAAACCGAACATTTTAAACTGATCATTGGAGCTCATTGAGCAAAAGTTAACAAATGAAGCATAATGCATGGCATCACGTAGTTTGGGATATAATGGATTACTTTGAGGCTTTGTCGTAGCTCTTTCGGTTTAAACTGTTGTCACAATATGGTAAAATTGAGCTAGCCTAATGTGGGCGTTGGAATCATCTCATTTTGAGCTCTAAATTAAAAGTTAAAGATGATTTATTGCGGACATATCATGTTGATCAGATGGTTAAAATGATCATGCTAAACTGTTCATTGGTGCTCATAGAGTAAAGGCGTATAAATGAATTATAATGCATGACATTACACAGTTCGGGATAGATTGGATTACTTGGAGGCTTTCTCAGAGCTATTTCCATCATGAATTTTGTTACAATATAGAAAATAGAGCTAGCTTAACGTAGGAATTGGATTCGTGTCATTCCAAACTCTAAATCAAAAGTTACAGACGATTTAGTGCGGACAAATCAAGTTTATCGGCCTGTTAAAATGATCATTCTAAACTGATCATCAGTGCTCATTGAGTAAAAGGCTTATAAATAAAGCATAATCCATGGCATCATGCAGTTTGGGATAGATTGGATTACTTGGAGGCTTTGTTGTAGCTCTTTTAGTGCCAAATATTGTCACAATATGGAATATTGAGCTACTTTAACGTGGGCGTTGGGTTCATGTCATTTTGGGCTCTAAAAGTTAAAGACGATATAGTGCGGACATGTCAACTTGATTAGGTAGTTAAGATGTACATTCTAAACTGATCATTGGTGCTCATTGCGCAAAGGTTTACAAATAAAGTATAATGCATGGCATCACGCAGTTTAGGAGATATTGGATTACTTTGAGGCTTTGTCGTAGCTCTTTTAGTATCAAATGTTGTCACATTTTGGAAAATTAACCTAACTTAACGTGGGCGTTGGATTCATTCCATTTTGAGCTCTAAATTAAATGTTAAAGACGATTTCGTGTGGACATATCAAGTTGATCATCTAGTTAAAATGATCGTTCTAAGCTGATCATTGGTGCTCATTTAGTAAAGGCGTATAAATGAAGCATAATGCATGACATCACACAATTTGGGATAGATTGGATTACTTGGAGGCTTTTCGTAGCTATTTTAGTCTTAAAATTTGTCACAATATAGAAAACTGAGCTACCTTAATGTGGGCGTTGGATTAGTATCATTCTGAACTCTAAATCAATAGTTACAGACGATTTATTGAGGACATGTCAAATTGATTGGCCAGTTAAAATGATCATTCTAAACTTATCGTTAGTGCTCATTGAGTAAAGGCGTATAAATGAAGCATAATGCATGGCATCACGCAGTTTGGGATAGATTGGATTACTTGGAGGCCTTGTCAAAGCTATTTTGGTATTAAATTTTGTCACAATATAGAAAATAGAGCTAGCTTTACTTGGGCGATGGATTCATATTATTCTGAAATATGATACGAGCATGGAAAGCACAGAAAAGGAGAAGCTCATGGCTAGGAATTACCCAGTGGAACATGAAGAAGCTCTTGCACAACCAGCTAGACCATTAACCCGAGCCAAGGCCAAGAAACTCAAAGAGGCAATCAGCAGCATGCTCAACACGGAGAATGCACAACAAATTCACTTGAGCTTGAATGGAGAAGTGCCTAAAATCACTCTGATTTTAGTACAAGCTCAAGACAACATACAAATGGGTATGTGATCCATTTGTACTCTTTTTCCCTTATCCAAGTTTTCTCCCATTAGGTTTTCTTGGTAAGGTTTTTAATGAGGCAAATGAATCACATTATAACTAGCCCAATTTGTTGCTTAAAATCAAAAGGAGTTCTGTTAAAATGGTCCAAATTGGCGTCATCAAGGAAGGGGGGGGGGGAAGTGTCTACATTCATAGTCAAAATAAGAGTTAATGAAGTCAAGATCTTTGGTCAAGGTCTTTGGTCAAGTCTTCCCTTGTAGTTTTAACCAATTTCATGTTGTAGGCTCCTCCTATTACGCCTCCTAACAGTATAAATAGGGGCTTTCAATTGTAAACTTCATCATTCAACTTTTCAAATAAAACAACTTTTTTCTTAAGTTTGAGAGTGATTCTCTTCTTAATCTGATTGTTGGTGTGTAATATCCTTCAGTCAACATTTAGTAGCCTTAGTGTGTAATATCTAAGCTACTATCTTCGGTAAATCAGTAGTCTTTTCACAGCTACTGTCTAGTCTTTTCACAGCTACTGTCTGACCCTTCAATCCACAACCTTTGAACATATTGAATTTCGATTCATTATGTTGCAAAGCCTATCTCAACCGCATCCAGAAGTGCATTCTTTGGGAGGTTTGCATCATTTGGTATCAGAGCACACTTCTGATCGGTTATCCCTATCCCTCATCTCTATGTCTCTCCATTTCCATCTGCTTAGATTGCATCAGCTTCTGTATCGATTCGCATCAGTTTATTAATTGAAAAAACCTATCCATATAATTGCATTGTTGTTTTTTTCCAACATTACATCAGTTTATCACATCAAAAATCGACCCCAACCTATTGCATTTTCAGCTACACTCGCAACTCTTCATCTTCGATCGAAATTTTTTTTTCCGAACAGGTACTTTTAAGAAATTTGTTAAGTGTATTTGTAGCTATGTCAGGAGAAAATCATACTTCAGAAACACCAAACTTGTTAATGGAGGCTCTAGTAGCTGAAATGAAGAAAGCACTACAAATAGAGCTGGAAGCCATTCATTTGTGGCTTGATGATGTTCAAAACAATAGTAACACTGAAGGAGGTCCAAGGAAAACTAGGAATTCCTTTAGACATGGCCATAATGAAGAAATAGAAGCCTACTTTAGCCGTGGCAGTGAAGGGAGTAGGAGAACCCAAAGGAGGCATAGGCGTGAAAGAGAAGAAAGGGGTCAGCCTAATAACACCTTAGGAGGTCTTAACCTTAAGATACCATCATTCTCTGGCTAAAATGATCCAGACACTTACCTGGAATGGGAGAAGAAGACCGAGCTGGTGTTTGTTTGTCAACACTATTCCGAGTTTAACAAGGTCTACGTTGTTGCTACTTAGTTTTATGAATATGCAATTAGCTGGTGGGATCAACTGGTGACTTCTAGAAGACGTAATGGTGAGTATCCAGTAGAAACATGGGCTGAGATGAAATCTATTATGAGGAAAAGGTTTGTCCCAAGCCATTACCACCGTGAACTTCACCAAAAGCTAAGGAGACTCAATCAAGGAAGTAGAAGTGTTGAGGACAATTACCAGGAGTTGGAAACCCTCATGATCAGGGCAGACATTTCAGAAGATAAAGAAGCTACTATGGCAAGATTTTTAGGAGGACTTAACCGTGACATTCAAGATAGAATGGAGCTGGAAAATTATGTGGAGCTACAGGAAATGTTGCACAAAGCTATACTGGTGTAACAACAGCTAAAAAGAAAATGTTATACTAGGCCAATCTATGGAGCAGCTAACAATAAGCCTAGCTACCAAAGGGAAGGAAAGCAGATTGCTAAAGTTGATTCCAAACCTTCAACAACCACTCAAGATGTCAAGGGAAAATCTGAAGCTACTACATTCACTAGAACAAGAGATGTGAAGTGTTTCAAATGCTAAGGAAGAGGGCACTATGCGAATGAATGCACCAACAAGAAGATCATGATTCTGTTGGATAATGGTGAAATAAAATCCAAGGAAGAAGAAGTATTTTCTGATTCTTCAGAAGAGTATCTTGAACCTCCTATGGCAGGAGAATTTGGTAACAAGAAGAACCATAAGCCTAAAAAACAAAACCAAAGAACATGAGCAAAGAGAGAACCTGTTTCACTAAAGATGCCACGTCCAAGGAAAGGTTTGTAGCATCATTATTGATGGAGGCAGCTGCACTAATGTGGCTAGTGAAACTATGGTAAACAAGTTAGGTCTGGAAGTGTTCAAGCACCCAAAGCCGTATAAGCTGCAATGGCTTAATGAGTGTGGCGAAATGAAGGCTGGCCACATTCTGCTTGGAAGACCATGGCAGTTTGATGAGAAGGTCATTCATGATGGTTACACCAACCAGCACTCGTTTGAAAACAAAGGTAAGAAGATCACACTTGTTCCTATGACACCACAGGAGGTGTACTAAGAGCAGGTTGTGTTGGAGCAAAGGAAAATAGCTGGAACTTCAAAGGAAACCATAGGTGAAAGTTCAGAAAATGCAAAATTAAAAGGCTGTGAGAGCAAGAACAAAAATCACTCAAGTTTCTTTGTGAGAAAAGGTAAAGAGAATGTTGTGACAGATGCATTGTCACCGAGGTATGCCTTAATCTCTACTCTTGATGCTAAGTTATTAGGTTTTGAACAATTTAAAGAGCTATATGAAACTGATCCTGAATTTAAAGACGTGTACATTGCTAGCAGAAAGTTTTCTTCAAGAAAATACTACCGGCATGAAGGATTCCTATTTTATGATAATAGATTATGTGTGCCTAACTGTTGTATTCGAGACTTGTTAGTTAGGGAAGCTCATGGAGGTGCACTGATAGGGCATTTTGGAGTTGCCAAAACTCTTAAGGTAATGCAAGATCATTTCCATTGGCCACACATGAAAAGAGACGTAGAAAGAATCTGTGCAAGGTGTGCCACATGCAAACAGGCAAAGTCTAAGGTTCAACCCCACGGTTTGTACACTCCTTTACCCATTTTTTCTCATCCATGGATTGACATATCAATGGACTTTGTGGCTGGTTTGCCTAGAACTAATACAGGAAAGGATTCTATCTTTGTTTTGGTTGATAGATTCTCTAAGATGGCTCATTTTATAGCATGTCACAAGACTGATGGGTTGTCGCAGTACTTCATGAGCTTATGTACCTCTTAGTATCGAAGAAGAGTGAGACAGACAATGTGCTTTGCTTAGGGGACTATCTAGGGTTTGGGATGAGGTTCAAGAAGGCCTTGGTGCACCACCCGGGTATATTTTACATGTCACACAAGATTCGGACAAAGACTGTTTTCCTAAGGGAAGCTTATCATAAAGCTTTCTTGATAGAGAGGCATCCGCTGATGGGGATGAGACATAGGTACATTTATCTTATGAGCAAATCATAGAGAGTAAAGAAACAAGATCCTGTTCATGGAATTGAGAGAAGCAACCAGAGAAAAAGAGCAACCAAAGCTTGTGAATAATGTAGAATAAACGAGTTGTTCTAGTTCACTATTCCAGACTGAATTGACTGTCCAGACACATCTTGAGAAATGTAGTATGGAATCAATGGATTGCTGATATGGAAAAAAAATTGTGCAAGATTTTATGTCCAGTATAAGCTTCTTGCAGACTCAGCTGGGCAATTAGAGTAACTACAAGTTCCCACGGAGAGCCGTAAAGCAACCGAATTTGTATGTATTAAGGTAGTTTAAAAACCTTGAGTGTCTTATAAGATTACTTGCATTATTCGTCTTATTCAATAATATATAGGAAGTAGAGGAGAAAAAAGGGATATACATATAAAAATACAAAGATGAAATGATCACACAAAACGAATTAGTCAACGACGCAACGAGTCGATTGTTTACAAGAATTTGGAAATTAAATAAGGAATCTAACGACGAGCTCTGTCTCCTATGACCGGATATCCGATACCGTGTCTTCTCGCCAGGAAAACCAAGAACAAGAACTAGGTTCTAAGCGGAACAATATCCAAAACAGTGTGGACATGTCAAGTTGATCGGCCAATTAAAATGAACATTTTAAACTGATCATTGGAGCTCATGGAGCAAAGGTTTACAAATGAAGCATAATGCATGGCATCACGTAGTTTGGGATATACTTGATTACTTTGGTGCTTTGTCGTAGCTCTTTCGGTCTAAAATGTTGGCACAATATGGAACATTAAGCTAGCCTAACGTGTGCGTTTAATTCATCTCATTTTGAGCTCTAAATTAAAAGTTAAAGACGATTTACTGCAGACATGTCAAGTTGATCAGCTAGTTAAAATGATCTTTCTAAACTTTTCATTGGTGCTTAATGAATAAAGGCGTATAAATGAAGCATAATGCATGACATCACACAATTCGGGATAGATTGGATTATTTGGAGGCTTTGTCATAGCGATTTCGGTCTAAAATGTTGTCACAATATAGAAAATCGAACTAGCTTTACTTGGGCATTGGATTTGTGTCACTCTGAACTTTACATCAAAAGTTACGACGATTTGGTCCAGGCATGACAAGTTGATCGGCTAGTTAAAATGATAATTCTAAAATGATCATTGGTGCTCATTGAGCAAAGGATTACAAGGAAGCATAATGCATGGTATCACGCAAGTTGGGATAGATTGGATTTCTTGGAGACCAAAATGATACAAGCCTTGATTCAAGGATGTATGCGCGTGGGCTGTTTGTAGAAGATTAGGTGAGAAACTCAACCTTAGGCTTCTGGATAGGGTTTTCTGGTTGGTATTCGATGGAAGGGTGAAGTGAACCACACGAGGGGTGATGAACCTCGTGATAAATCACAAACTTAGAGCTAGGAGGGCTGGTATCAACTAGGTTCTAACGCACAAGTCTCTCTTGAGAGAAAGCTCGTAGGGAAAAAGTTCTACTTTATTAATAATCAAAAAGGTTGTCGAACTACAATGCTGGAAGGAGCCTTATTAATATGCTCGACAGCATGACCTTCTAGGGTCGACACAAATAAAGAAAAAGGAAAGTTTACAAAAGTGCACAAAAGGAAAAGATACAAAAGTGCATAACCGAAAAGGACCTATTCCTAAAATGTTCTTGACTCAAAAATGTAAAGCAACTAGATCCTACCCTGCAAAACAGAAAGAGGCATATATTCGAATGTAAACTTACCTTAACTCACTTCACGGCCAAGAAATGGAAGGTGGCCGTCCTTGTGGCATGCACGCGCCTTGCTCCTAGTCTTCGACTTGGAGTAGGGTTAAATATCTTTGGGCCTTGACCTCTCTTGCCACTAAGGCCCACGTCTCTGATGTTCCTTGTGTTGTTGAGAAGCCTTTGGACTCTAATTTGCTCTTCTGGCCCATTGTCCTTAGCTGATCTTCTTCTAGAAGCTTGTCGACCCATAAGCTGAATTTGTGGAAGAGTGCTCTTGATCTGCTTCTTGTCATTGCTCCTGGAGGTACCACTGGTGTAGATACTTCCTCTAAGGGCATGTCCTGGAGCTGGTAGCTCATTTGGTCCGAGTCCTCTTGTGTAGAAGTGGAAGTGTGCGTGTACTCGGCTGGATGGCATGTACCGGCTGGATTGTGCGCGGTACTGGCCGGAATGACTTCAGGACCGGCCAAGTTGATCCCGGAGTCGGCGGTGTCATCAGGGGGGCCGGCGGTGTCATTCACATCCCCACCAAGTGTGCTGGAAGCTTGGGCCTCTCCGCCGGCGATGTTGACCGGTCTGGTCCTATAGGTCGAGGGTCCGGCGGTACTGTCTGGTCCGGCAGGCGCGCCGGATGGTCCTGCTGTCTCGGGCAAGCTTCCTGGTCAGCCAGTCTGGTCTCCTGGCTGGATGTACGACCTGATGTCCTCATCACTTTGTCATAGCTCTTTCAGTGTCAAATATTGTCACAATATGGAATATTGAGTTATTTTAACATGGGCGTTGGATTCATGTCAATTTGGGCTCTAAATTGTGCCAGTTAAGATGATATAGTGCAAACATGTCAAATTGATTAGCTAGTTAAAATGATCATTCTAAATTGTTCATCGGTGCTCATTGAATTAATGTGTATTAATGAAGCATAATGCATGACATCACACAGTTCGGGATAGATTGGATTTCTTGGAGGCTTTGTCATAGCTATGTCGGTCTTAAATTTTGTCAGAATATAGAAAATTAATGTGGGCGTTCCATTCGTGACGTTCTGAATTATAATCAAAAGTTACAAATGATTTACTGCTGACATAACAAGTTTATTGGCCAGTTAAACTGATTATTCTAAACTGATCATTCTAAACTGATCATTAGTGCTCTTTAAGTAAAGGCTTATAAATTAAACATAATGCATGGCATCACGCAGTTAACTCTTTGGCATACTTGAAGGCTTTTTGGTAGCTCTTTCTATCTCAAATGCTGTCACAATATAGACAATTGTGCTAGCATGGCATAGGCGTTGGATTCGTGTCACTCTGAACTCTAAACCCAAAGTTACAGACGAGTTGTCGAGTTGATCGGCTAGTTAAAATGATCATTCTAAACTTATTATTGGTGCTCATTGAGCAAAGGATTACAGACGAAGCATATTGCATGGCATCATGTAGTTTGGAATAGATTGGATTACTTGGAGGCTTCGTCTTAGCTTTTTGTTCTTAAATTTTGTCATAATATAGAAAATTAAGCTAGTTTTATGCGGGCCTTAGATCCGTGTCACTCTGAACGCTAAATTACAAGTTATAGACGATTTAGTGCGTACATAACAATTTGATAGACTAGTTAAAATTATTATTTTAATCTGACCATTGGTGATCATTAAGAAAATGATTACAAATGAAGCAAAATTCATGACATCACACAATTTGGGATAGATTGGATTACTTGGAGGCTTTGTCGTAGATATTTCGGTCTTAAATATTGTCAAATTCAAAAATAAGAGCTAGCTTTACTTGGATGTTGGATTCGTGTCATTCTGAAATGTAAATCAAAAGTTACGGACGATTTAGTTGTGACATGTCAAGTTGATCGGCCAGTTAAAATGAACAATCAAAACTGATCATTGGGGCTCATTGCACATAAGATTACAATTGAAGCATAATGCATGGAAAAACACAGTTTAGGATAGATCGGTTTACCTAGAGGCTTTTTTGTAATTATTTTGGTCATAATTTTTGTCACAATATAGAAAATTGAGCTAGCTTAACGTTGATGTTTGATTCGTCCCATTCTGAACTTTAAATCAAAGGTTACAGACAATTTAGTGCATACATGTCAAGTTGTTCGGCCAGTTAAATTGATCATTCTATACTGATCAATTTAAACAAATCAATAGTGCTCCTTGAATAAAGGCTTATGAATTAAGCATAATTCATGGCATCATTAGTTTAGCATAGATTGGGTTCCTTGAAGGCTTTGTGTTAGCTCTTTCAATCTCAAATGTTGTCACAATATTGAAAATTCAGCTAGCTTAACGTGGGTGCTGGATTCGTGTCATTCTGAACTGTACATCAAAAGTTACGGATGATTTAGTGCATACATGTCAAGTTGATCGACCGGTTAAAATGATCATTCTAAACTGATCACAAGTGCTCCTTGAGTAAAGGCTTATAAATGAACCATAATGCATGGCATCACGCAATTTCGGATACACTAGATTACTTGGAGGCTTTGTAGTACCTCCTTTGTAGTACCTCCTTTACTTGGAGGCTTTGTAGTACCTCTTTAGTTGAAATGAAGCATAATGCATGGAATCACGCAGTTTGGGATAGGGTGGATTATTTGGAGACTTTTTCATAGCTATTTCGGTCTTAAATTTTGTAACAATATTGAAAATTCATCTAGCTTATCAATTGTGTTGGATTCGTGTCATTTTGAACTTTAAATCAAAAGTTGTGGACGATTTAGTGCGGACATGTTAAGTTCATTAGCTAGTTCAAATGATAATACTAAACTTATCATTGGTGCTCATTGAGGAACATATTACAAACGAAGCATAATGCATGGCATCATGCAGTTTGGGCGATATTGGATTACTTTGAAGCTTTGTCATAGCTATTTTGTTGTGAAATTTTGTAACAATATAGAAAATTGAACTAGCTTTACTTGGGTGTTGGATTCGTGTCACTTTGAACGCTAAATCAAAAGCTACGAATGATTTAGTCCGTACATGACAAGCTCATAAACTAGTTAAAATGATCATTTTAATCTGATCACTCGTGCTCATAAAGCAAAGGATTATAAATGAAGCATAATGCATGGCATCACGTAGTCTGTTATAGATTGGATTACTTGGAGGCTTTGTTGTAGCTATTTCGGTCATAAATTTTGTCAAATATAGAAAATAGTGATAACATTACTTGGGCGTTGGATTCATGTAATTCTGAAATGAAAATTAAAAGTTCGGAAGATTTAGTGTAGACATGTCAAGTTGATCCGCTAGTTAAAATGAACATTCTAAACTAATAATTGGTGCTCATTCTGCAAAGGTTTGCAAATGAAGCATAATGCATGGCATCACCCATTTTGGGATATATTGGAATACGTTGAGGCTTTTTCAGAGCTCTTTTAGTCTCAAATGTCGTCACAGTATGAAAAATTGAGCTAGCCTAACGTGGGCGTAGGATGCATCTCATTTTGAGCTGTAAATCAAAAGTTAAAGAAGATTTAGTGGGAAAATATCAAGTTGATCAGCTGGTTAAAATGCTCATTCTAAACTGATCATTTTTGCTCCTTGAGTAAAGGATTATAAATAAAGCATAATCTATGGCATCACACATTTTAGGATAGATAGGATTAGTTGGAGGCTTTGTCATAGCTTTTTTAGTCTTAAATATTGTCACAATATAGAATATTGAGCTATTTTAACGTTGACGTTGGATTTGTGTCACTCTGAACTCTAAATCAAAAGTTACGGATGATTTATTGCCGACATGTCAAGGCGATTGGCTAATTAAAATGATCATTCTAAACTGATCATTGGTGCTCCTTAAGTAAAGGCCTATAACGAAAGCATAATGCATGGCATCACGCAGTTTGGGATAGGTTGGATTGCTTAGAGGCTTTGTCATAGCTCTTTCAATCTCAAATATAGTCTCAATATGGAATATTGAGCTAACTTAACATGGGCATTGGATTCATGTCATTCTAAACTCTAAATTAAAAGCTAAAGACGATTTAGTGCGAACATGTCAAATTGATGTGCTAGTTTAAATGATCATTCTAAACTGATTTGTGGTGCTCATTGAGTAGAGGCGTATAAATGAAACATAATACATGGCATCACTAAGTTTGGGATAGATTGGAATACTTGGAGGCTTCGTTGTAGCTATTTTGGTCTGAAATTTTTGTCACAATATGGAAAATTGAGCTAGCTTAATGTGGGCATTGGATTCATCTCATTTTGAGATGTAAATCAAAAGTTAAAGACGATTTAGTGCGGAAATATCAAGTTAATCAGCTATTTAAAGTGTTCATTCTAAACTGATAATTGGTGCTCATTGAGTAAAGGTGTATAAATGAAAAATAATGCATGGCATCACGTAGTTCGGGATAGACTGTATTACTTGGAGGATATGTCATAGCTATTTCGGTCTTAAATTTAGTTACAATATAGAAAATTGAGCTATCTTAACATGGGTGTTGGATTCGTGTCATTCCGAACTCTAAATTAAAAGTTAAAGCTGATTTAGTGCGGATATTTCAACTTGATCGGCCAGTTAAAAGGACAATTCTAAACTGATAATTGGTGCTCATTAAGTAAAGGCGTATAAATGAAGCAACATGCATGGCATCACGAAGTTTGGGATAGATTGGAATACTTGTAGGCTTTGTCGTAGCTATTCTAGGCTTAAAATTTGTCACACTATAGAAAATTGAGCTAGCCTTACTTGGGCGTTCGGTTCGTGTCATTCTGAAATGCAAACAAACGTTACGTACGATTTAGTGTTAACATATCAAGTTGATCAGCTAGTTAAAATAAACATTCTAAACTGATCATTGGTGCTCATTGAGCAAAGGTTTTCAAATTAACGATAATGCATGACATCACGCAGTTTGGGATATATTGGATTACTCTGAGGCATTTTCATGGCTCCTTCAGTGCCAAATGTTATCACAATATGGAAAATTGAGCCAGCTTAACATGGGCGTTGGATTCATCTCATTTTGAGCTCTAAATCAAAAGTTAAATATGATTTAGTGCAGAAATGTCAAGTTGATCAGCTAGTTAAAATGATCCTTCTAAACTGATCATTGGTGCTCATTGCGTAAAGGTCTATAAATGAAGCATAATGCATGGCATCACGCAGTTTACGATAGATTTGATTACTTGGAGGCTTTGTCGTTGCTCTTTCGGTCTTAAATTTTGTCACAATATTGAAAATTGAGCCAGTTTAACGTGGCGTTGGATTCATGTTATTCTAAACACTAAATCAAAAGTTACGGACAATTTAGGGCAGACATGTGAAGTTGATTGACCAGCTAAAATAATCATTCTAAACTGATCACTGGTGCTACTTGAGTAAAGGCTTATAAATAAAGCATACTCCATGGCATGACACAGTTTGGGATAGATTGGATAACTTGGAGGCTTTGTCGTAAGTCTTTCGGCCTCAAATATTGTCACAATATTGAATATTGAGCTATTTTAATGTGGGCGTTGGATTCATGTCATTTTGATCTCTAAATTAAAATTTAAAGACGATTTTTTTGGACAAGTCAACTTGATCACCTAGTTAAAATTAACATTCTTAACTGATCATTGCTGCCCATTGAGCAATGGTTTACAAATAAAGTATAATGCATGACATCACGCAGTTTGGAATATATTGGATTACTTTGAGGCTTTGTCGTAGCTCTTTCAATCTCAAATGTTGTCAAAATATGAAAAATTGAGCTAGCTTAATGTGGATTCATCCCATTCTGAGCTCTAAATTAAAAGTTAAAGACGATTTAGTGCGGACGTGCAAGTTGATCAGCTAGTTAAAATGATTGTTCTAAACTGATCATTGGTTCTCATTTAGTAAAGGAGTATAAATGAATCATAATGCATGACATCACGCAGCTTGGGATACATTGGATTACTAGAGGCTTTGTCGTAGCTCTTTCGGTCTTTAAATTTGTCACAATATAGAAAATTGAGCTAGCTTAACAAGGGCATTGGGGGTTCGTGTCCTTCAGAACTCTAAATAAGTAGTTCAGCTAGTTAAAAGGATCATTCTTAACTGATCATTGGTGCTCCTTGAGTAAAGGCTTATAAATAAAACATAATCCATGGCAACACAATATGGAATATTGAGCTAGCTCGATGTGGGTGTTGGATTCATGTCATTTTGAGCTCTAATCATACGTTAAAGACAATTTTGTGCAGACATGTCAGGTTGACCAACGAGTTAAATGATGAATCTAAACTAATCATTGGTGCTCATTGAGTAAAAGCTTATAAATGAAGCATAATGCATGGCATCATGCATTTTGCAATAGATTGGATTAATTGGAGGATTTGTCGTAGCTATTTCAGTCTTAATTTTTTTTTCACAATATAGAAAATTAAGCTAGCCTTACATGGGCGTTGGATTCGTGTCATTCTGAGCTCCCAATTAAAAGTTACAGACTATTTAGTACGGACAAGCCAAGTTGATTGACGAGTGAAAATGATCATACTAAATTGATCATTGGTTCTCATTGAGTAAAGGGTTATTAATGAAGCATAATGCATGGCATCATGCAGTTTGCGATAGATTCGAAGAGTCGGAGGCTTTGTCGTAGCTATTTCAGTTGTAAATCTTGTCACAATATAGAAAATTGAGCTAGCTTAACCTAGGCGTAGGATTCGTGTCATTCAGAGCTCTCAATCAGAAATTACGGACGATTTCGTGAGGACATGTCAAGTAGATCGGCAAGTTGAAATGATCATTCTAAACTGATAATTGGTGCTCATTTAGTAAAGGCTTAGTAATGAAGCATAATGCATGGGATCATGCAGTTTACGATAGATTCGATGACTTGGAGGCTTTGTCGTAGCTATTCAGTTGTAAATTTTGTCACAATATAGAAAATTGATCTAGCTTAACTTGGGTGTTGGATTTGTGTCATTCTGAGCTTTGAATCAAAAGTTACGGACGAATTTGTGCGGACATGTCAAGTTGATCGGAGAGTTGAAATCAACATTCTGAAAGGATCATTGGTGCTCATTGAGTAAAAGCTTATAAATGAAGCATAATGCATTGCATCAAGCATTTTGCGATATATTGGATTACTTGGAGGCTTTGTCGTAGCTATTTAAGTCTTAAATTATTCACGATATAGAAAATTAAGCTAGTTTAACATTGGCGTTGGATTCGTGCCATTGTGAACTCTGAATCAAAAGTTAAAGACTATTTAGTGCAGACAAGTGCAGTTAATTAGCCAACTAAAATGATCATTCTAAATTGATCATTGGTGCTCATTGAGTAAAGGCTTATTAATGAAGCATAATACGTGGCATCACGCTGTTAGCGATAGATTCGATTACTTGGAGGATTTGACGTAGCTCATTTAGTCTTAGATTTTGTAACAGTAGAGAAAATTGAGCTAGCTTAGCATGGTCGTTGGATTTGTGTCATTCTGAGCTCTTAATGAAAAGTTATAGACTATTTAGTGCAGACAAGTCAAGTTGATCGGCCACTTAAAATGATCATTCAGAACTGGTCATTGGTGCTAATTGAGTAAAGGCTTATTAATGAAGCATAATGCGTGGCATCACATAGTTTGGGATCGATTCGATTACTTGGAGGCTTTTTCTTAGCTATTTCAGTTCCAAATTTTGTTAAGTTGATCAGCCAGTTAAAATGATCCTTTTAAGGCTTGACTTGTCCGCACTAAATAGTCTATAACTTATCATTTTAAACTTATCATTGGTGCTCATTGAGTAAAGGCTTAGTAATGAAGCATAATGCGTGACATCATGCAGTTTGTGATAGATCGATGACTTGGAGGCTTTGTCATAGCTATTCAGTTATAAACTTTGTCACAATATATAAAATTGAGCTAGCTTAATGTGGGTGTTGGATTCCTATTATTCTTGGCTTTGAATCAGAAGTTACAAACGATTGTGTGCGGACATGTAAAGTTGATCGGCGAGTTAAAATGAGCATTTTAAATTGATCATTGGTGCTCATTGAGTAGAAGCTTATAAATGAAGCATAATGCATTGCCTCAAGCATTTTGCGATAGATTCGATGACTTTGAGGCTCTGTCGTAGCTATTTCTGTTCTAAATTTGCTTAAACTATAGAAAATTGTGCAAGCTTAACGTGGGGGTTGGATTCGTATCGCTTTGAGCTCTGAATCAGAAGTTACGGACAATTTTGTGTGGACACTCCAAGTTGATCAGCCATTTAAAATGATCATTCTAAACTTATCATTGGTGCTCATTGAGTAAAGGATTTTTAATGAAGCATAACGCATGGCATCAAGCATTTTGCGATAGATTGTATTACTTGGAGGCTTTCTCGTAGCTATTCCACTCTTAAATTTTTCACAACATAGAAAATTCAGCTAGCTTAACATCTGCGTTGGATTCGTGTCATTCAGAGCTTAGGATCAAAAGTTACAAACTATTTAATGCGGACAAGTCAAGTTTATCGGCCAGTTAAAATGATCATTCTAAACTGATCTTTGCTGCTCATTGAGTAAAGGCTTATAAATGAAGAATAATGCGTGGCATCAAGGAGTGTGCGATAGATTCGATTACTTTAAGGTTTTGTCGTAGCTATTTTAGTCTGAAATTTTGTAACAATAGAGAAAACTGCGATAGCTTAACGTGGGCATTGGAATCGTGGTATTCTGAGTTCTTAATCAAAAGTTACGGATGATTTTGTCGGACATGTCAAGTTGAGCGGCGAGTTAAAATGATCATTCTAAATTGATCGTTGGTGCTCATTGAGTAAAAGCTGATTTGTGAAGAATAATGCATGGCATCAAGTAATTTACGATAGATTGGATTACTAGGAGGCTTTGTCATAGCAAAATCAGTCTTAAATTTTTTCACATTATAGAAAATTTAGCTAGCTTAACATGGGCATTGGATTCGTGTCATTCTCCGCTTTGAATCAAAAGTTACAGAATATTTAGTGCGGACAAGTTAAGTTGATTGGCAAGTTGAAATGATCATTCTAAGCTGATCATTGGTGCTAATTGAGTAAAGCTTTATTAATGAAACCTAATGCATGGCATCAAGTTGTTTACGATAGATTGGATTACGTGGAGGCTTTGTCGTAGCTATTTGAGTTTTAAATTTTGTCACAATATAGAAAATTGGTTTAGCTTAACGTGGCCGTTGGATTTGTGTCATTCTAAGCTCTGAATCAAAAGTTACAGACAATTTTTTGTGGACATGTTAAGTTGATCGCCCAGTTCAAATGATCATTTTAAACTTATCATTGGTGCTCATTGAGTAAAGGCTTATTAATGAAGCATAATGTGTGGCATCACACAGTTAGTGAAAAATTCAATTACTTGGAGGTTTTCTCGTAGCTTTTTAGTCTTAAATTTTGTCACAATAGAGAAAATTGAGCTAGCTTAATGTGGGTGTTGGATTCGCGTCATTCTGAGCTTTATATCAAATGTTAGATATGATTTTGTGCGGACATGCCAAATTGACCGGCAAGTGAAAATGATTCTTCTAAACTGATCATTGGTCATCATTGAGTAAAGGCTTATTAATGTAGCATATTACGTGGCACCACAGAGTTTTCGATACATTCAATTACATGGAGGCTTTTTTGTAGTTATTTCAGTTCTAAATTTTTCACAACATAGAAAATTGATCTAACATAACGTGAGCGTTCGATTCGTGTCATTCTGAGCTCTAAATCACAAGTTAAGGACGATTTTGTGTTGACATGTCAAGTTGATCGTCTAGTTAAAATGATTATTTTAAACTAAGCAGTGGTGCTCATTGAGTAAAGGCTTATTAATTAAGCATAATGTGTGGCATCACAAGGTTAGTGATAGATTTGATTACATGCAGGCTTTGTCGTAGCTATTTTAGTCTTAAATTTTGTAACAATAGAGAAAATTGGGCTAGCTTAACGTGGCGTTGGATTCGTGGCATTTTGATCTCTTGATCAAAAGTTACGGACGATTTTGATGGACATGTCAAGTTGAGCGGTGAGGTAAAATGATAATTCTAAATTGATCATTGGTGCTCACTAAGTAAAAGCTTATTGGTGAAGCATAACGCATGACATCAACCAGTTTGCAATAGATTCCATTATTTGGAGGCTTTGTTGTAGCTATTTAAGTCTTAATTTTTTCATAATTTAGACAAATGAGCTAGCTTAACATGGGTGTTGGATTCATGTCATTCTTAGCTCTAAATCAAAAGTGACATACTATTTAGTGCGTAAGTCAAGTTGATCGGCCAGTTAAAATGATCATTCTAAACTGATCATTGGTGCTAATATAGTTAAGGATTATTAGTGAAGTATAATACATGGCATCACACAGTTTTCGATAGATTTGATTCCTTGGAGGATTTGTCAGAGCTATTTCAGTTCTAAATTTTGTCACAATATAGAAAATTAAGCAAGCTTAACATGAATGTTGGATTCGTGTCATTCTAAGCTCTAAATCAGAAGTTACGGACGATTTTCTGTGGACATGTCAAGTTGACCAGCTAGCTAAAATTATCATTTTAAACTTATCACTGGTACTCATTGAGTAAAGGCTTATTAATGAAGTATAATGCCTGGCATCATGTAGTTAACGATAGATTCGATTACTTGGAGGCTTTGCCATAGATAGTCTTAAATTTTGTAACAATAGAGCAAATTGAGATAGGTTAATCCAAAGTTTTTAATGGATTTGTGGCATTCTATTCTCTTAATCAAAAGTTATTAATGGACTCGTGGCATTCTATTCTCTTAATCAAAAGTTAAAGAATATTTTTTTCGGATATGTCAAGTTGAGTGGCGAGCTGAAATGATCGTTCTAAATTGATCACTGGTGCTCACTGAGTAAAAGCTTATTCATGAAGCATAATGCATGGCATCAAACAGCTTGCGATAGATTGGATTAGGTGGAGGCTTTGTTGAAGCTTTTTCAGTCTTAAATTTTTTCACAATATTGAAAATTGAGCTAGCTTAACATGGGCGTTGGATTCATGACATTCGGAGCTCTAAATAAAAAATTATAGAGTATTTAGGGCGGTCAAGTCAAATTGATCGGCCAGTGAAAATGATCATTCTAAACTGATTATTCGTGCTCATTGAGTAAAAGCTTATTAATGCAGAATAATTCGTGGCATCATGCAGTTATCGATAGATTCGAATACTTGGATGCTTTGTCGTCACTATTTTAGTCTTAAATTTTGTAACAATAGAGAAAATTGAGCTAGCTTAACGTGGGCGTTGGATTCGTATCATTTTGAGCTCTGAATCAGAAGTTACAGACATTTTTGTGTGGTCATGTCACGTTTCTTGGCCGGTTAATATGATCATTCTAAACCTATAATTGGTTCTCATTGAGTAAAGGCTTATTAATGACGCATAATGCATGTCATCAAGCATTTCTCCATAGAATGGATAGCTTGCAAGCTTTGTCGTAGCTATTTCGGTCTTATATTATTCACAATATAGGAAACTGAGCTAGCTTAACATGGACGTTTGGTTCGTGTCATTCTGAGCTCTGAATCAGAAGTTACGAACGATTTTGTGTGGACATGTCAAGTTGATTGGCCAGATAAAATGATCATTTTAAACTTATCATTGGTGCTCATTGGCTAAAGGCTTATTAATAAACCATATTGTGTGGCATCACGCAGTTCGCGATATATTCGATTACTTGGAGGCTTTGTTGTAGCTATTTTAAACTTAAATTTTGTCAATATATGGAAAATTTAACAAGCTTACCGTGGGCGTTGGATTCGCGTCATTCAGAGCTCGGAATCAAAGTTAGAGACGATTTTGTGCGGACATGTCAAATTGACCAGCGAGTGAAAATGATCATTTTAAAATAGTCATTGGTTCTCATTAAGTAAATGCTTATTAATGAAGCATATTGCGTGGCATCACGCTGTTTTTGGTAGATTCGATTACTTGGAGGCTTTGTCGTAGCTATTTCAGTTTACGTTTTGTCACAATATAGAAAATTGAGCTACCTGAACATGGGTGTTGGATTTGTGTCATTCTAAGCTCTGAATCGGAAGTTACACACTATTGTGTGTGGACATGTCAAGTTGATCGGCCAGTTAAAATGATCATTTTAAACTTATCATTGGTGCTCATTTAGTAAAGGCTTATTAATAAAGCATAATGCATGGCATCACGCAATTAGTGATAAATTCGATTAGTTGGAGGCTTTGTCGTAGCTATTTCAGTCTTAAATTTTATAACAATAGAGAAAATTGTTCTAGCTTAACGTTGGCGTTGGATTCGTGGCATTCGGATCTTTTAATCAAAAATTACGGACGACTTTGTCGAACAAGTCAACTTGAGCGGTGAGGTAAAATGATAATTCTGAATTGATAATTGGTGCTCACAGAGTAAAAGCTTATTGATGAAGCATAATGCATGGCATCAATCAGTTTGTGATAGAATTGATTACTTGGAGGATTTTTCGTAGCTATTTCAATCTTACTTTTTTCACAATAAAGAAATTTGAGCAAGCTTAACATAGGCGTCGGATTCGTGTCATTCTGAGCTATAAATCAAAATTTACATACTATTTATTGCATACAAGTGTAGTTGATAGGCCAGTTAAAATGATCATTCTAAAAAGATCATTGGTGCTAATTGAGTAAAGGCTTATAAATGAAGCATAATGCGTGGCATATGCAGTTTGGGATAGATTCAATGACTTGGAGGCTTTGTCATCGCTGTTTCATTTCTAAATTTTATCACAATATAGAAAATTGAGCTAGCTTAGCATGGGCGTTGGATTCGTGGCATTCTGAGCTCTTAATCAAAAATTACAGACGATTTTGTCAGACATGTCAAGTGGAGCAGAGATTTAAAATGATCATTCTAAATTGATCATTGGTGCTCATTGAGTAAAAGCTTATTGATGAAGCATAACGTATATCATCAAGCAATTTGCGATAGATTGGATTACTTAGAGGCTTTATCATAGCTATATTAGTCTTAAGTTTTTGACAATATAGAAAATGGAGCTAGCTTAACATGGGCCTTGGATTTTTGTCATTCTGAGCTCTAAATCAAACGTTATAGACTATTTAGTGCGGACAAGTCAAGTGGAACGGCTAATTAAAATGATAATTCTAAACTGATCATTGGTGCTCATTGAGTAAAGGCTTATTAATGAATCATAATGCGTGCCATCACGCATTTAGCGATAGATTCGATTACTTGGAGGCTTTGTCGTTGCGATTTTAGTCTTAAATTTTGTAACAATAGAGAACATTGACCTACCTTAACTTGGGCGTTGGATTCGTATCATTTTGAGCTTTGAATCAAAAGTTAGAGACGATTTTGTGCAGACATGTCAAATTGACTGGCGCGTGAAAATGATCATTCTAAATTGATCATTGGTTATCATATACTATAGGCTTATTAGTGAAGCATATTTTGTGGCATCGTGGAGTTTTTGATAGATTCAATTACATGGAGGCTTTTTCGTAGCTATTTCTGTTCTAAATTTTGTCACAATATAGAGAATTGAGCTAGCTTAACATGGGCGTTCGATTCATGTCATTCAGAGCTCTAAAACAGAAGTTATGGACGATTTTGTGTTTGCATGTCAAGATTATCGGCCAGTTAAAACGATCATTTTGCACTTATCATTGATTCTCGTTGAGTAAAGGCTTAATAATGAAGCATAATGCGTGGCATCACACAGTTAGCGATAGATTTGATTACTTGGAAGCTGTTGTAGCTATTTTAGTCATACATTTTGTAACAACAGAGAAAAGTGAGCTAGCTTAACATGGGCGTTGGATTCGTGGCATTCAGAGTTCTTAATCAAAACTTACGAACGATTTTATAGGACAATTCAAGTTGAGCGCCGAGGTAAAATGATAATTCTAAATTGATCATTGGTGCTCACTGAGGAAAAGCTTATTGTTGAAGCATAACACATATCATCAAGCAATTGGTGATAGATTGGATTACTTAGAGGTTTCATCATAGCTATTTCAGTCTAATTTTTTTTTAAAATATAGAAAATTGAGCTAGCTTAACATGGTCGTTGGATTTGTGGCATTCTGAGCTCTTAATCAAAAGTTATGGACAATTTTGTCAGACATGTCAAGTGGAGTAGAGATTTAAAATGATCATTCTAAATTGATCATTGGTGCTCATTGAGTAAAAGCTTATTGATGAAGCATAACGTATATCATCAAGCAATTTGCGATAGATTGGATTACTTAGAGGCTTTATCGTAGCTATTTTGGTCTTAATTTTTGTATAATATTGAAAATTGAGCTAGCTTAACATGGGCCTTGGATTCGTGTCATTCTGAGCTCTAAATAAAACGTTATAGACTATTTAGTGCAGATAAGTCAAGTCAAACGGCTAATTAAAATGATAATTCTAAATGGATCTTTGGTGCTCATTGAGTAAAGGCTTATTAATGAATCATAATGCGTGGCATCACACAGTTAGCGATAGATTCGATTACTTGGAGGCTTTTTCGTCGCTATTTTAGTCTTAAATTTTGTAACAATAGAGAACATTGAGATACCTTAACTTGGGCGTTGGATTCGTATCATTTTGAGCTTTGAATCAAAAGTTAGAGACGATTTTGTGCAGACATGTCAAATTGACTGGCTCGTGAAAATGATCATTCTAAATTGATCAGTGGTTATCATATAGTATAGGCTTATTAGTGAAGCATATTTTGTGGCATCGTGGAGTTTTTGATAGATTCAATTACATGGAGGCTTTTTCGTAGCTATTTTTGTTCTAAATTTTGTCACAATATAGAGAATTGAGCTAGCTTAACATGGGCGTTCGATTCATGTCATTCAGAGCTCTAAAACAGAAGTTATGGACGATTTTGTGTTTGAATGTCAAGATTATCGGCAAGTTAAAACGATCATTTTGCACTTATCATTGATTCTCGTTGAGTAAAGTCTTAATAATGAAGCATAATGCGTGGCATCACACATTTAGCGATAGATTTGATTACTTGGAAGCTGTTGTAGCTATTTTAGTCATAAATTTTGTAACAATAGAGAAAAGTGAGCTAGCTTAACATGGGCGTTGGATTCGTGGCATTCAGAGTTCTTAATCAAAACTTACGAACGATTTTATAGGACAATTCAAGTTGAGCGCCGAGGTAAAATGATAATTCTAAATTGATCATTGGTGCTCACTGAGGAAAAGCTTATTGTTGAAGCATAACACATATCATCAAGCAATTGGTGATAGATTGGATTACTTAGAGGTTTCATCATAGCTATTTCAGTCTAAATTTTTTTACAATATAGAAAATTGAGCTAGCTTAACATGGTCGTTGGATTCGTGGCATTCTGAGCTCTTAATCAAAAGTTATGGACAATTTTGTCAGACATGTCAAGTGGAGCAGAGATTTAAAATGATCATTCTAAATTGATCATTGGTGCTCATTGAGTTAAAGCTTATTGATGAAGCATAACGTATATCATCAAGCAATTTGCGATAGATTGGATTACTTAGAGGCTTTATCATAGCTATTTCGGTCTTAATTTTTGTATAATATTGAAAATTGAGCTAGCTTAACATGGGCCTTGGATTCGTGTCATTCTGAGCTCTAAATAAAACGTTATAGACTATTTAGTGCAGATAAGTCAAGTTGAGCGGCTAATTAAAATGATAATTCTAAATGGATCTTTGGTGCTCATTGAGTAAAGGCTTATTAATGAATCATAATGCGTGGCATCACACAGTTAGCGATAGATTCGATTACTTGGAGGCTTTTTCGTCGCTATTTTAGTCTTAAATTTTGTAACAATAGAGAACATTGAGCTACCTTAACCTGGGCGTTGGATTCGTATCATTTTGAGCTCCGAATCAAAAGTTAGAGACGATTTTGTGCATACATGTCAAATTGATCGGTGAGTGGAAATGATCATTCTAAATTGATCATTGGTTATCATATAGTATAGGCTTATTAATGAAGCATATTGTGTGGCATCATGAAGTTTTTGATAGATTCAATTACACGGAGGCTTTTTCGTTGCTATTTCAATTCTAAATTTTGTCACAATATAGCGAATTGAGCTAGCTTAACATGGGCGTTCGATTCATGTCATTCAGAGCTCTAAATCAAAAGTTAAGGACGATTTTGTGTTTGCATGTCAAGATTATCGGCCAGTTAAAACGATCATTTTGCACTTATCATTGGTTCTCATTGAGTAAAGGCTTAATAATGAAGCATAAAGCGTGGCATCACGTAGTTAGCGATAGATTTGATTACTTGGAAGCTGTTGCAGCTATTTTAGTCATAAATTTTGTAACAATAGAGAAAATTGAGCTAGCTTAATGTGGGCGTTGGATTCGTGGGATTCAGAGTTCTTAATCAATACTTACAGACGATTATGTAGGACAAGTCAAGTTGAGCGCCTAGGTACAATGATAATTCTAAATTGATCATTGGTGCTCACTGGGGAAAGCTTATTGATGAAGCATAATGCATGGCATCAAGCAGTTTGCGATAGAATTGATTACTTGGAGGTCATAGCTATTTCAATCTTAATTTTGTCACAATATAGAAAATTGTACTAGCTTAACATGGGCATCGGATTCGTGTCATTCTGAGCTCTTAATCAAAAGTTACAGACAATTTTGTCAGACATGCCAAGTTGAGCGGTGATTTAAAATGATCATTCTAAATTGTTCACTGGTGCTCATTGAGTAAAAGCTTATTGATGAAGCATAGCACATATCATCAAGAAATTTACGATAGATTGGATTACTTGGAGGCTTTATCGTAGCTATTTAAGTCTTAATTTTTCTAAAATATAGAAAATTGAGCTAGCTTAACATGGGCCTTGGATTCGTGTCATTCTGAGCTCTAAATCAAACGTTACAGACTATTTAGTGCGGATAAGTTAAGTGGAACGGCTAATTAAAATGATAATTCTAAACTGATCATTGGTGCTCATTGAGTAAAGGCTTATTAATGAATCATAATGCGTGGCATTACGCTGTTAGCGATAGATTCGATTTCTTGGAGGCTTTGTCGTCGTTATTTTAGTCTTAAATTTTGTAACAATGGAGAATATTGAGCTAGCTTAACGTGGGCGTTGGATTTGTAACATTTTGAGCTGTGAATCAAAAGTCAGAGACGATTTTGTGCAGACATGTCAAATTGACCAGCGAGTGAAAATGATCATTCTAAATTGATCATTGGTTATCATTGAGTAAAGACTTATTAATGAGGCATATTGCATGGCATCATGGAGTTTTTTTATAGATTCAATTATATGGAGACTTTGTTGTAGTCATTTCAGTTCTAAATTTTGTCACAATATAGATAATTGAGCTAGCTTAACGTGGGCGTGTGATACGTGTCATTCGGAGCTCTAAATCAGAAGGTACGGACGAGTTTGTATTGACATGTCAAGTTGATCGCCAGTTAAAGATCATTTTAAACTTATCATTGGTGCTCATTGAGTAAAGGCTTATTAATGAAGCATAATGCATGGCATCACGCAGTTAGAGATAGATTTGATTACTTGGAGGCTTTGTCGTAGCTATTTTAGTCATAAATTTTGTAACTATAGAGAAAATTGAGCTAACTTAACGTGGGCGTTGGATTCGTGGCATTCAGAGCTCTTAATCAAAAATTACAGACGATTTTATAGGACAAGTCAAGTTGAGCGGCGAGGTGAAATGATAATTCTAAATTGATCATTGGTGCTCACTGAGTAAAAGCGTATTGATAAAGCATAGTGCATGGCATCAAGTAGTTTGCGATATAATTGATTACTTGGAGGCTTTGTCTTATCTATTTCAGTCTTAATTTTTTCACAATATAGAAAATTCAGCTAGATTAATATGGGCGTCGGATTCGTGTCATTCTGAGCTCTAAATCAAAAATTGTAGGCTATTTGGTGCGTACAAGTCAAGTTGATCGTACAGTTAAAATGATCACTCTAAACTGATCATTTGTGCTAATTGAGTAAAGGCTTATTAATGAAGCATAATGCATGGCATATGTAGTTGGAGATAGATTCAATAACTTTGAGGCTTTGTCGTAGCTGTTTCACTTCTAAATTTTGTCACAATTTAGAAAATTGAGCTAGCTTAACGTGGACATTGGATTCATGGCATTCTGAAATCATAATCAGAAGTTGCAGACAATTTTGTCAGACATGTCAAGTTCAGTGGCGAGTTAATGTGATCAGTCTAAATTGATCATTGGTACTCATTGAGAAAAAGGTTATTGATGAAGCATAATGTGTTGCGGCACGCAGTTAGCGATAGATTTGATTACTTGGAGGCTTTGTTGTAGCTATTTTAGTCTTAAATTTTGAAGCAATAGAGAAAAATGGAGCTAGCTTAACGAGGGCATTGGATTCGTGGAATTCTATGTTCTTAATCAAAAGTTACGGACGATTTTGTTGGACAAATCAAGTTGAGCGGCGAGCTGAAATGATCATTCTATATTGATCATTGGTGCCCATTGAGTGAAAGCTTATTAATGAAGAATAATGCATGGCATCAAGCAGTTTGCGATAGATTGGATTACGTGGAGGCTTTGGCATCAAGCAGTCTTAAATTTTTTCACAATATTGAAAATTAAGCTAACTTAACATGGGCGTCGGATTCATGTCATTCAGAGCTCCAAATAAAAAGTTACAGACTATTTAGTGCGGACAAGCGAAGTTGAACGGCCAGTTAAAATGATCATTCTAAACTGATCATTCGTGCTCATTGAGTAAAGGCTTATTGATGAAGCATAATACGTGGCATCACACAGTTAGCGATAGATTCGATTACTGGAGGTTTTGTCCTCACTATTTTAGTAAATTTTGTAACAATAGAGAAAATTTAGCTAAGTTAACGTGAGCGTTGGATTCGTATCATTTCGAACTCTGAATCAAAAGTTACGAATGATTTTTCGTTGTCGTGTCATGTTTATCGGCCAGTTAATATGATCATTCTAAACTTATAATTGGTTCTGATTAAGTAAAGGCTTATTAATGAAGCATAATGCATGTCATCAAGCATTTTGCCATAGATTCGATTATTTGGAGGCTTTGTCGTAGCTATTTCAGTCTTATATTTTTTTAAGATATAGAAAACTGAGGTAGCTTAACATAGGCTGATACAAGCCTCGATTCAAGGCTTGGATGCGCGTGGGCTGTTTGTAGAAGATTAGGTGAGAAACTCAACCTTAGGCTTCTGGATAGGGGTTTTCTGGTTGGTAAACGATGAAAGGGTGAAGTGAACCACACGAGGGGTGATGAACCTCGTGATAAATCACAAACTTAGAGCTAGGAGGGCTGGTCTCAACTAGGTTCTAAGCGCACATGTCTCTTAGAGAGAAAAACTTGTAGAAGAAAATTTGCACTTTATTAATTATAAAAAGGGTTGTCGAACTACAATGCTGGAAGGAGCCCTATTAATATGCTCGACAGCTTGACCTTCTAGGGTCGACT
>JAEVFF010001337.1:0-13323 GCA_018901945.1 Pugionium dolabratum
AACAAAGGAAGAAAGGAGGTGATCTTTCAACCAGGCGATTGGGTGTGGCTACACCTACGGCAGGAGAGGTTCCCAAACCTAAGGAGTCCCAAGCTAGCACCAAGAGGAGATGGACCATTCAGAGTGCTCGAGAGGATCAACAACAACGCCTACCGGATCGAGCTGCCAGGTGAGTTTAATGTGTCCAAAGCGTTTTTGGTTTTCAAGAAATTCTTAAGGGAGCTCCTAGAAGTAACAAAAAGTCTCTTGGTCGCCAAATCAATGTTTGGAAACTTTCATATAAGAAAAGTTCTAAATATGGTAAGTTTCGGCAACTCCAACTTGATGAATGATGTATGACTTGATCTGGCCTGGTTTGGGGTGAGATCCATGTCGCCGTGTGTCCTATGTGAGTCAGGATTATATAACCTGTTTGGTATTAGCTGGCCGCTTCTTGTTTAGGCTTGAATTCATGACGATACATCCATGTATCCTTTTGCGTGTATTTGGCCGCCTTTGTGTTCCTTGGGCCGGCTGGGCCAATGACCCGGCCGGGGGTTAGGCCGATGATCACATCATATCCTCCCCCTTCAGAAGTTTTTGCCCTCAAAACATTTTGGCCAGCATATAGAGAAGGCAAGTTAGTACCTTGATTTACTTGAGGGTGTAGGACATTACCTCGGTTTATGGCCCACATATGGTTCGGGTGTGGCCATTGTGGATCTAGTTGTTTCTATTTGATAAGAAAAGAAGCATGTATTCCTTTCTATGGAAGCTGGTTTCTTTGTTTCGTGTTCAAGATGTTAGATTCTCCATGGTACCCTCTTTGTTCCGAACATCGGTTTAGTGTAGGAGGTGTATCTTCGTGGTCTTTGTTGGATCTTTATGTACCTAGATATGTTTTAATGATCTTTGACAAATACAAGTGCATTATTCTAGTACTGGAATTTTCAAATTCAGACTCCTTTATTTCCTTAACACTTTTAGGCTTAATATTTTTGGGTTCTACTAGCAAGGTTTTTATTACCTGTCTAGATGGACATGTCTTAGCAAAATGTGCTCTTTCTTGACATCTATAGCATATAATTTCATCTAGTTTTAACTGGTCAGAGGACGTACCTGGTTTTTCTTTGTCGTGTAGTTCAGGCAATGGTTTGATGGTTGCATGTGTGCTACAGTTTGAGGCTTTGGAACTTCCTGATCATCTTTGGGCTTAACCATTGGTTTAGCTCCTGTGTTTCCTCCTAAAGTGTTTGAAAATACTTTATTTTCTTCTGGAAAGTAGACTCTTTTTTGCCTAGGTTTTGTGCTCGACAATGATGCTAAAAGCCATCTTTTTGGTTTGGGGTTTGCATGGATCTTCACATAGTATTTTCGGCGAGCTGCTATGTCCCTCACAAACTCATCATACATCAGTTGCTTCATTTCATCCCATGTTGCCTCTGGTTCATCATACTTTCTAACCGTATGTAGGTGTCTTGCTCCCAAATCCTAAAGGCATCATCGGTTAGGGTGTCTTTGGCATAGGGTGTCTTTTCTTCCTCTTGAATTTGGTTGTTTTGGAACCAATCTTCCATGTATTGTTCCCACTTTAGATAGGTGTATGCCCCTTGTTTATGGCTTGAAAATGAGATGTATTCCGGTTCATGATTTTCTTCACCATCCAATTGTTGCTACGAAGGTTCGGCCAGGAGGTACTTGGGCCGTTCTTTCTCATATTCCCCCTCATCAAACTAGATTACTCCTTGTTCCTTGTGTTCTACGTATTGTAGACTACTTTGGGAGTTAGTCTCTTTATGCCACGATTCTCCTTCATGCTTTTCTTTTTCATCACCTCCTTGGTAACTTTCTTCTTTCGACCAACTTTAATGGCTCATGCTTGCTTGGTCATAATCTGGTGATTCTGGTTCATGGTTTTTTCCTTCTAGTTTTTCTTCAAAATCAGTCTCTAAGTAGTGTTCGTGCCATGATTCTTCTCCATAGTCACACTCGTTGGTGCTTAAGCATTGATCAGTTATTGTTTTGACTATAATCGATTTCTGGTATGCTCATGGTGTCTTCTTTATCATCATAGTGGTCCATCATTAAAGTTTGTACCTTGCACGAAAAGAAGAAAAAATATCATATGCAAATCAACAAATAAGAAAAATATACTCTAGTGAATATATGATATTAACACACAAGTAGTAACATAAAGAAAATCGGTACAAGTAAATATTTTGAAGTTGTATTTTTTTTCTTTTTGCAACTAACTTTAAAGCAAACTGAAAAAAAATATTTGCTTTCGTCTTTGACATTTTAAATTAATTTAGGACGAAACAAATAATATTCTATGAATCTCTTTTTTAAACTTAACTAGCAACTAAATTCGAAAATAACAAAATGAATGATGTTTATATTTTTGATTTTTTTTATGATGAAGGAAATTAAGTAAATATGAAATACAAATTTTTGGAGTTGGTTTTAGATTTATATGGGAAGAAACAAAAAAACAACAAAAATCAACACGAAACAATGCAAATGAAGAATAAAAACAAATATATGTATAAATAAATATAAATATATATATATATATATGTATATATATATATTTTGATAAGATGTAAATAAGAAAATGTAAAACAAAAAGCATAAAAGATAAGAATAAAGGTTAGATTAACACAACCTGAGATATGAGCTTTTAACTCTAATACCAAATGATGTAAGATTAAGAATCAATCTCACAAACGGTACGGCCGTGACTCACAAGACCGAGAATCTCTCTTGTCTTAATCGGATAAATGAACTAAAAGGAAAGGGTTTTGATCGAATCACACGATCAAAGATAAACCAAGGAAGTTTGAATCTCTCAAACTAACCTGACTGTGGATTCAAGAGAGAGGAAGTGAATCACACAGTTTGTTTCTAAAGAACAAGAACAAGATTCAAAGACAAAGCTTTGAAGAGAATACTTTGTATTCAACTTTTTATTTCAATGTTCTATCTTTACATTAAGATTGTGCTGAGCTTATATAATTCTCATAGCAACGGTCATAATGTCTAAAAAGAGAAAAGGAAATCATACATTTGAAATATATGGATGTTGGCCATTAATGTCTGGTTTGGCCAACAAGGAAAGTGTAAATGCTTGTATCTTGAGAGCTTTGGGGCAAATTTACGGTGTCTAGGTGCATTCTGGATGCTTTGAAAAGTGTTCAATACATGTCCAAGTTGCAAGGAATAAAGATATTACAATCTGAACACATTAAGTACACTTCGGTCCTTATATGGCAAGTATTGGAGAAGAGGGATCCGCCTGATCCTATGGTGGCAAGTGAATGGTAGTTTGATTTTGGGCTTACTTAGGGTCTTAATAATCTCTTTTGGATGCCATGTCTTTGTTTGCAAATGATTAAACCAGTTGGTCATCTCACTTGCCATAAACGGCTCCAATCAGTTCATTTGAAGGCACAGATGGACTTGCTTTTTCCAAGGCGTGTTTGGTTTCTAGAAGTGATTAAGATAGCTCCTAGACGTACCAAAAAGTTTCTTGGTCCCCAAAGAAATGTTTGGAAACTTTCATATAAGGAAAAGTCAAAATATAATAAGTTTTGGCAACTCGAACTTGGTGAATGATGCATGACTTGATCTGGCCTGGTTTGGGGTGAGCTGCATGTCGCTGCATGTCGCTGCATGTCCTCTGTAAATCAGGATTATAGGCCAGGTTTAGTCTTGGCTGGCTGCTTATTGGTTAGGTTTGAATTCATGAAGATACACTCATGTATACTTTTGCACGTATTTGGCCGCATTTGTGTTCTTTAGGCCGGCCGGACCGGTGACTTGGCCAGAGGTCGGACTGATGAACACATCAGCATGCCTTTTCTAATTTTCGGCCCTCTCGAGCTGCACATTTTTTATGGCTGGGAACCTTGCTAGCTGCTACACTCTTTCGAGTATTTCTCCAATGGAAGTTAGTTGTGTTTAAAGAAAAAAGGTGAGTTGCTCCAAAAATATATTTTAAGAGTAATAGCTTTAATAAAAAGGAAATATATAATATAGAAAAGATGATAAAAGAAAATTTAATTAATGCAAGGTGTCGATTTTTTTGGTATTTTTCTTAAAAATACAACTAACAATGGAAAATACAATTCGAAATAATGGAAAAGACAACTATAATGGTTCGGCACAAACAAATAGAAAAGATTGATTCGTAGGCTAAATAAAGGAAATACTAATGCAATAAATAAAGGAAATATTAATGCAATAAATAAAGTTCAATTTTTATTGATAATACGCAAGAGCCTTATTAATATGTTGGTAAGTCTTGATCACATATAAATCACATAAAAGTACAACGATAACAAATGGAAAACTATAGAAAGGAAAAACTAGTTAATTGTCCATGACCATAAAAAGGGAAAATTCAAAATGTTAGAATATTGTAATTATGGAACTTACCTTTCTTACTTTCGGGAAAGAGAAGTGGAAGTTGTCATCGTGTCTTGGTCCCATGCACCTAGCTCTTAATATTGAGTTTCAAGTAGGTTAACAAACTGTTTGGCCTTTACCTCTTTGAGACTAGATCCGAAGTTTTTGGTGTAGCTTGATGAGGTCTTAGGCCATTGACTTGATCGGTGATCATCGAGCCAGTGACCAAGTTGCTTTAGCCTGCTTGGTTTAGAAGTTATTCCACAAACAAACTGAATTTTTGGTAGAATGTGCGGGTCCTGTTTCTTGTCATTGCTCATGTAGGCATCATAGATATTGTAATGCGCACATACAATGGCCTCTCGGCTCAACTAGCTTTGGCAGAATGGATTGATTGAAGGAGTATGATAGCTCTTGGCTCGGAGATGGGTTAGGCCGAGGTAAAAAAGGGGTGAGATTTGGCTTTCTTGGGGGACTCCACGCACTAGAAAGACAAGACTCAATTGATTCTCGAAAAGAGAAATTCCACGCACAATATTTGAGAGAAACCGATAAAGAGAAACCGATAAAGAGAAACCGAATGCAGAGACATGGAGCTCTGATTCAAAGAAAAGTATTTATTACTGAATAATTTCTTGCCCTTCAGCTACAGGGAAGAGAAGCTTTATAAGCTTAAAGAATTTAAATACAACGGCCATAAACTATGGAGAAAAAAAACAGCAATATTTTGCAAGTAAAGAGGAAGGTTGCCGTTGGGGTTTAAACACCTTGGGCAAGTAAGATAACTTGGTTGGAGCATGTTAGGTCTTTCTAAAAGTCTTGGGGAATGCTTCTTCCATTTAGGGGCACATGTTTTATGTTTAATGAGGTGGTAAGTGGGATATATTCGATTTTTGGCAAGTATGAGCTGGGTTTTTCCTTTTTGATCTTCTTTTGAAGAGTAGAAGAGGTCCAAAGCATGCAAGTTCAATTGGTCCATTGCTACAAAGTTGAATTGCAAGGGAAGGCTCACGGTACGGTCCAAATGGAGAGACTCGGCCATCTCCAAATTGAGCTTGGTATAAGGGTGTTTTTCCATGGCCATAAGTCTTCTTATGGCTAGTTTGTCGATGAAGTTTGAACCTTTAATGAAATGTCTTGAAGTTGGACCATCGCTCAAGTGTGCGCGCTGGTCCGCTAAGGGCGTTGTGTGCCGTTGAAGAATTGGTGAGGCCAATGTGCATTCCTCTTGGGAAGTTAGCTTCAGGAGGGGAAGTTGGTCGGTGGAATTCCAAGCTCCTTGTTTTGGTCCGATTGAAAACTCCTAGAACCTCCTTAATCTCCTTCGAGATGCCTCTATGTGTTCCAGAACAGTTCTTGTACGGCAGAGTTGGCACGGATCAGCCAGGTTAGAATCAAGTCAACATCATTCAAGCTGGCTGGTTAGTTGGTCCGAGTCTTCAGGCACACCGCTAGATCCGGTCGTGTTTCTGCTTGATCTGGTTGTGTGGCTCAAGTCTTCTGGTCGGCCAGCATCTTGATCTGGTTCCTTGGGCCAGCTATTATGATTTGGACCCTTCATCACCCTGTGCGAGATAACAAAAGGAGGTCGAGCATGGATTGCAACAAGACTCGAAGTGGCACTAAGAGCTGAAACATTACTGGGGTTTTGAATACAATTCAAATGATCTCGTTACTAAAGACCCAGTGTGATGAGGACTTCAGTATCGACTATGGTCCAATCCTATTGTCCGCGGTACAAGAGGCCACAATGACACGGTCCAAAAACAAGCAACTAAGGAAGAGGTTTAATCTAGCCGTGCAGACCTACCTCAAACCCCATGGAACTAGAGGAGCCAGCATGGCCAAAGGCTTTTCGGATGATTGCCTCCTTTGACCCATCGGTACCACTGGGCTAAATGGTCTGCTGGCCACTCCTTATGCACTAGTCGATGATCTAGTCCATGCCTTCAACAAAATGGCCATCAGCCATGGGTATAAACATCTAGGGCACTGTAAATCTTCTGTCTCTCCACACATTTTTGGTGCCATAACATTAAATATAGGACATGACCACCGAAAACTTCAAGATGGCCACATTGGGAAAGAATGGACTAGAACAACGCCTAAGAACCTATATCAAGAAGCAAAATCAAGACATGACGAAGATCTTTAAGATCAAGACAATACTGCATCAAATGAATGTTTAGAAAACTTTCAAGGCAAAGGCTAATACCGAAGACATACCACACACCTAGCACACACAAAATCAACTTATGGTGCTCCTACACAGCCATTTGCAACCAAAGCTAAGGAATACTCATTATATTATATTTTTGCAAGTTCAGATGGCTCCAAAAACAGCCTTAACGCACTTCAAATTCAAATATATTCACATCATAGGGGAGTTATTACACACGACGTAGTTTCCGTTTTTCTAGAATATATTTTTCCATTTCTTGTGTTGTTGCTATTTTCTTCTCATTATTTTTTATTTGTCAAATTTTCCATTTAATTTTGAGCAACAGGTCTAGATGAACAACCATTATATAAGGTTCCATTGCAATATTTACACTTTTAATATTGACAAAGATCGCATTTTGTTTTTACAAAAAATCCTATGAGTTCTTCCTTTTTGAGTGTACAACTACCTCTAAGGTTGAGTTTCTTGTGCTGTATCAAATAGTTCTCATTCCTTTTTTGGTCTATTTTATTCTCATATTATTTCCCATGCTTATATCCTATGAGAGAGATTGACCATTAACTCGTTAGATTACCACATCTATCTAAACACACATACCAAGAGAAAATGACCACAAGCTTGTGTTATGGACACCTTTATCACTTTTAAAAATTTCATAAAGTATCTTAAATCATCTAGTATCAGAACTAAAAGCTTCTACAGCAAAATTTGCTTTCATTCATTTTTATTTCATTTGGTTTTTTAGGTAGTATTGTTGATAGGTCCACTGCATTAATTAGTCGTAAGAAGAAAAAATAATTTTTATATCATTCTAGCTATTATATTTCACCCTGTAATCAGTCATCTTCACAATTATCCTTATTTTATCCATCAAAGAGAACGCAAATACAATAATAGGGGAGACGTGAAAACGAACTAGAAATCACAATATTGAGAAAGGACAAAACATTCTTAAAGTAAAATTTCCATTTTACTCATATTGCCTTTTCTTTTACCTTTGTCGACAACTAATAGCATGATCACTTAGATTTATTCTTACCATTAGCATAATTCAATATATGTTAGTAATTAAGACTCTAATAAACCTCAAACAAGTAGAGTTTCTTTTTGCAGAATTTCTTTTTTGCATCACTTCCTTTTTGATCAAACCTTGTCAAGGAAGGTATTTTATTAATCCTTTTGTGGCTATTACAATGGGAGAATAAAGTCAAGTATTTCAAGATGTCGTGCTCCAAATGCTTATTGGCATGAGGTACGAAAGAAGAGCTTTGGAGACTGTCTTGAACGGCTGGAGCAGCCACACCTATTGGCACTTGAGAAGTTAAAACAAGACCCAAGAAGCTTACAGCCAATAGATGATATTGGGAGTTTCCAAATGGATGAAGGAGACTTCTTCCATGAGCACATGGCACCACACAGCCTCAACATCCAAGGAGAAGTGAGCCAACTAACCAATAATGCCTTAGCATGGTGGGATAGGACAGTGGAAAAAATGAGGAGCAAAAGGTATGGTTTTGTGAACAATTGGACCGACATAAAAACTAAGATCGAGGTATGTCCCTGAACACTACCACAAAGATTTATAAAAATGGTTTAGAGAATTGGTGCAGGGTTCCCAGACAGTAGATGAATACTTTGTGAAGTTTTAGAAGCTCATGAACTTCATAGAGTTAGAGGAGTCAGAAGAAGCCTTGATTGCACAACTTATTGATGGCTTTTAAGAGTGCATTGCTCAAAAAGTGGAGCGAGACAGGTACATCCACTTGCATGAGTTGTTGCACTTGTCACTACAAGTAGAGGAACAAATAAAATGCAATATGGCATGTCCAGTTGGCCAAAGACCAACCAACAATGGTCCATGAGCAACAACCGATCTGTAGACAAAGGAAAGACCATACAGGTTGAGTCACGGGTTAAAAGCAAGATTTCCAAGTCTTCTAAGTCACTCCGGTGAGAACAAGGTAAGTATCCTTAGTAGAATCAAAACAGACTCATGAAATAATTTGCTTTAAGTGAAAAAGCAAAGGACACATGGCCTAAGATTGCCTAAACCAACGAATGGTTATTGTCACTCCAGGTGGTGACAATGAGTCACAAGATGAGCAAGATGAAGAATTGAATGGCTAAGAAAATGATATGGAGTACCCTAAAATAAAAGAGTAATTAGTGACCTATAGAGTGCTTAGTGTACTAGTAAAACCCGAACACAAGGTCCAAAAGGAGAAACTATTCCACACCCGATGTACCATTAACGATAAGGTATGTAATCTTGTAGTTGATGGAGATTTTTTTTGTAGTTCTGCTAGCAAGTACATGATATACATACTAGGGTTCGAAAAGATCAAAACCAAGGCCCTACGAGCAAGAATGATTCAATGACACCATAGATCTAAAGGTCACCGAACAAGTTAGTGTGCCCTTTAGTGTAGGTAAGTACAAAAACTAGGTATTATATGATGCGGTTCCTATGCAAGAAGGACATCTATTGTTGGGTCGAACATTGCAATTTGATCATGTCACAATCCAAAATGGATGGACAAATTACTACTCTTTCACCCACGATAATGGTAAGTACAACCTAGCTCCCGTAAGGAAAGTAAATCTACCTTTTAGTCACAACTATTATGTAATGTTACATATCCCAAAAGCACAATTATGCTAATGTTGTACAACAACTTTTGAACTGTTGGATTCAAGGAAAAGGAGTTACTGGATGAGGTCAATGTCATGCTGGAGAAGTAAAAAGATAGATTTCTAGAGGTGATAACAGCTGGTTTGTCCTAATCTCATGAGGATCTCAGTACGACCATGGACCGTGGTACGAGAGGCCTTGGTAACATGGTGATGAGGTCATCGGCCCAACCTCCGGGCAACTATCCGGCCCGGCCGGCCCAAGGAACACAAAGGCGGTCAAATACGCACAAAAGGATACATGGATGTATCTTCATGAAAAAGTCTAACAAAGAATCAGCCAGCCAAGACAAAACCTGGCCTATAATCCTGACTCACAGAGGACACAAGGTGACATGGAGCTCAGCCCAAACCAGGCCAGATCAATTCATGCACCGTACATCAAGTTGGATTTTTTGAAACTTACCATATTTAGAAATTTCCTTATATGAAAGTCTCCAAACGTTTCTTTGGAAACCAGGAGACTTTTTGGTACTTCTAGGAGCTCTCGTAAGCACTTCTAGAAGTGCAAATATGCCTTGGACCAGGCGGGTCCATCCATGCATTCAAATGAACCGATTAGAGCCCTTTATGGCATGTGAGATGGCCAACTGGTTTAATCACTTGCAAACCAAAACATGGCATCGAGGAGATATTATTAAGGCCCTAAGGAAGTCAAAAATAAACCTATCATGCACCAGTCACCATAGGATCAGACGAATCTCTTTCCTCCAAGACTTTCCATATATGGACCGAAGTACACTTAATGTGTTCAGTGTAAGAATATTGAGATTATAGAGGAGAAATGTGAAGAATTGAATCTGAAAACTCAAAGAGAAGTATGAGAAAATGAGAAATGACTTAGACTTATGGAGAAGAATCTCCTAAGAGTATATTATACATTGAGTCTTTACAGCCCTTTTATAGAGGATTTACAATGTGAACACAAAAGAAAACGAATTCAAACTTGTGGATGAGTTTGAATAGAGGAGGAGCCTGTCAACAACCAATGAGAAGAGAGGAGACAGCATGGGCATGACTGTTTGGTGTGGTTGCCAAGACTGTGTGCAGCATGGGCATGACTGTTTGGTGTGGTTGCCAAGACTGTGTGCAGCATGGACATGACTTTTGGTGTGGTTGCCAAGACTGTGTGCAGCATGGGCATGACTTTTTCACCTTGATTCTTCTCCCAAGGTAGCTATTTAACCATTTCAACCATGTGGTTAATAATAACCATCCTTTTTCATTTCCCTTGTTATTCAAACTGAATTTTCGTGCTCACACTTGCCTTGTAGGTCAAGATAGGTCTTATTTGATTTTCCTATGTCAATACTCCCTCTCAAGCTAAAGACTTTGGAATCACCCTAAAGTCTTAAGCTTGGGAACCCAAGGCAACACCTCATTAAAAACCTTATTAAGGAAAACAACTTGGGACAAAACCTTAATAAGGGAAAAAGAGTGTGTTGCTCTTGGATTAGGAGACCTTTGATCATGGGTGTGATAAATCAACAAGCCCAAGTTTGCTAAAGATGTTCTTGCAAACTTTGAGACTTGCTGCCTTTGTGAAGATGTCAGCTAGTTGTTCTTCACTCCTTGTATAACATGGCAGAATAGTTCCATCTTGAACTTTCTCCCTAACCTTATGGCAGTCGATCTCTATGTGCTTGGTCCTCTCGTGAAACACTGAGTTTGAAGCTATGTGAATGGCTGCCTGATTTTCACAATGGAAGGTAATTGGCCCTGGTTGTGCAATACCGAAATCTTTCAAGAGTGCTTTGAGCCAAGTTACTTCATTTGTCAGCTTCCTCATAGCCCTATATTTTGCTTCAGCACTAGAACATGATACCACCTTCTGCTTCTTAGTCTTCCAAGTGACTAAGTTCCCACCAACGAAGGTGCAATACCCAGTGTTTGATTTCCTATCCACCCTATCACCAGCCCAATCCGCATCACAATACCCGACAATCTCAGTGTTCCCATTCTTGCCCATCCATATACCTTGACCAGGGGATCCTTTGATGTATCTAAGGATCCTTTCTACCATGCTCCAATGATATACAGTAGGCTTTTGCATATGTTGACTTACTTGATTCACGGCAAAACACAAGTCTGGTCGTGTGAGGGTGAGGTAGATCAGCTTCCCAACTAGTCTCCTATACTGAGAAACATCCTTAAATAACTCATCAGCTTTCTCCCCCTTTCCGTTGACCTTGTAGCTATCTTCAAAAGGAGTTTTGGCCGGTTTAGCCCAAGCTTTCCCGTGTCTGTCAACAGATCAAGAGCATACTTTCTTTGGGATAGAAAGAGCCCTTCTTGAGACCGACACACTTCAATACCCAAGAAGTACTTCAACTCTCCAAGATCCTTGATGTCAAATGATCTGTTTAAGAAGGCCTTTGTGGACTGAATTCCTTCCTTATCATCTCCTGTGATGATAAGGTCATCCACATAAACCAAGACCGCCACGATTCCTTTTGGAGTTTTGACGAGTGAACAAAGTATGATCTGAATGGGATTTCCTAAACCCATTATCAGTAAGTGTGGAGCTTAATTTGTGATACCAGGCCCTTGGTGACTGCTTCAACCATATATTGCCTTCCTAAGTCTTAGAACCTGTCCCTATTTGCAAAAGTCTTCAAGGCCTGGTGGTGGAGTCATATACACTTCCTCTTCAAGTTCTCCTTGTAGGAATGCGTTCTTGACATCCATTTGCCATAAGTCCCAAGTCAGATTCGTAGCTAGTGAAAGAACAACCCTTACAGTGTGTAGCTTAGCCACCGGTGCAAAAGTATCAGTATAGTCCTCTCCATATGTCTGAGTGAAACCTCTTGCAACTAGACGTGCCTTGTACCTTTCTATGTCCCCATTGCTCTTATACTTGATGGTGAACACCCACTTGGAACTCACAGCCTTCTTGCCTTTGGGAAGGTCTTGTATATCCCATGTATGATTCCTTTCCATAGCTCCCTTCTCATCTCTTACTGCATCTAACCATTCTTTCTTGCTCTCAGCTTCTTCATAAGTCCTTGGAATCTGACTTTGTTCAATCTTTCCAAGGAATGCTTGATGACTAGATGGCAAGAGGTCAAGGGAACAAACAGCTGGTATGGGATGAGCCACGGCCTGGTTGTTGTAGAATACCCTAGTGTTCCTAAGTCTAGTACTCCTCCTTAAATGCTGAACAGGTGGTGCAGCCTCCTCTACAACCGTTTCCTCTTCCATTTGGTGAATAGGTTCCTCTATACCCACTTCCAAGTCGTCTTGTTCTTGATTTTGGGCCATAGCTTCTTCTTGGATTGGAGTTGGTTCTTGAGTTACCACCCCTTGTTCATTCTCTTGGGTATCTTGTGAACTACTTAAGGTTCTTGTTTCTTCGTGTCTTGAATCCTTTGGAGATCATTTCCCAAATGATTCAAGAGAAACCTCAAACTCGTAGCCAAATCAGAAGGTGACCTTGAGAGATCCTTCAATCCTTCCCAATCTTTTTGATCATAATAGCTTTGTTCTTCTATGAACTTGACATCTCTAGACACATATGTCCTGTTGTTGCTCGGATCATAGCACTTATAACCCTTTTGTGTTGTCGAATATCCAAAGAACATACACTTGATGCTCTTTGCCTCCAACTTGTTTTTTAGATCACCTGGAACATACACAAAGCACACACACCCAAATACACGTAAATGATCAATGGAAGGTTTAGTTTTATTGAGTACCTCAAATGGGGATATATCTTGAAAGACTTTGGTTGGAATCCGATTGATGAGGTAGCAAGCAACCAAGACTGCATCTCCCCAAAAACTTTTAGGAACATTGGTATGAAACATCATGGATCTTGCTACTTCCATTAAGTGTCGGTTCTTCCTTTCAGCAACTCCATTTTTGTTGTGGTGTGTGTGGACAGCTAGTTTGATGTAGTATTCCATGTTTGTTTAGATGAGCTTTGAATCTTTGACTTGTGTATTCCCCTCCATTATCTGATCTTAACACTTTGATCTTGGCATTGAATTGATTTGTAACATAATTATGAAAGTTTATAAATGCCTCATAAACCCTATCTTTAGATGGAAGTAATGTAACCCATG
>JAEVFF010001337.1:17713-45164 GCA_018901945.1 Pugionium dolabratum
GATCTCTATGTGCTTGGTCCTCTCGTGAAACACTGAGTTTGAAGCTATGTGAATGGCTGCCTGATTATCACAATGGAAGGTAATTGGCCCTGGTTGTGCAATACCGAAAATCTTTCAAGAGTGCTTTGAGCCAAGTTACTTCATTTGTCAGCTTCCTCATAGCCCTATATTCTGCTTCAGCACTAGAACATGATACCACCTTCTGCTTCCTTAGTCTTCCAAGTGACTAAGTTCCCACCAACGAAGGTGCAATACCCAGTGGTTGATTTCCTATCCACCCTATCACCAGCCCAATCCGCATCACAATACCTGACAATCTCAGTGTTCCCATTCTTGCCCATCCATATACCTTGACCAGGAGATCCTTTGATGTATTTAAGGATCCTTTCTACCATGCTCCAATGATATACAGTAGGCTTTTGCATATGTTGACTTACTTGATTCACAGCAAAACACAAGTCTGGTCGTGTGAGGGTGAGGTAAATCAGCTTCCCAACTAGTCTCCTATACTGAGAAACATCCTTAAATAACTCATCAGCTTTCTCCCCCTTTCCGTTGACCTTGTAGCCAACTTCAAGAGGAGTTTTGGCCGGTTTAGCCCCAAGCTTTCCCGTGTCTGTCAACAGATCAAGAGCATACTTTCTTTGGGATAGAAAGAGCCCTTCTTGAGACCGACACACTTCAATACCCAAGAAGTACTTCAACTCTCCAAGATCCTTGATGTCAAATGATCTGTTTAAGAAGGCCTTTTTGGACTGAATTCCTTCCTTATCATCTCCTGTGATGATAAGGTCATCCACATAAACCAAGACCGCCACGATTCCTTTGGAGTTTTGACGAGTGAACAAAGTATGATCTGAATGGGATTTCCTAAACCCATTATCAGTAAGTGTGAGCTTAATTTGTGATACCAGGCCCTTGGTGACTGCTTCAACCCATATATTGCCTTCCTAAGTCTTAGAACCTGTCCCTCTTTGCAAAGATCTTCAAGGCCTGGTGGTGAAGTCATATACACTTCCTCTTCAAGTTCTCCTTGTAGGAATGCGTTCTTGACATCCATTTGCCATAAATCCCAAGTCAGATTCGTAGCTAGTGAAAGAACAACCCTTACAGTGTGTAGCTTAGCCACCGGTGCAAATGTATCAGTATAGTCCTCTCCATATGTCTGAGTGAAACCCCTTGCAACTAGACGTGCCTTGTACCTTTCTATGTCCCCATTGCTTTTATACTTGATGGTGAACACCCACTTGGAACTCACAGCCTTCTTGCCTTTGGGAAGTTCTTGTATATCCCATGTATGATTCCTTTCCATAGCTCCCTTCTCATTTCTCACTGCATCTAACCATTCTTTCTTGCTCTCAGCTTCTTCATAAGTCCTTGGAATCTGACTTTGTTCAATCTTTCCAAGGAATGCTTGATGACTAGAGGGCAAGAGGTCAAGGGAACAAACAGCTTGTATGGGATGAGCCACGGCCTGGTTGTTGTAGAATACCCTAGTGTTCCTAAGTCTAGTACTCCTCCTTAAATGCTGAACAGTTGGTGCAGCCTCCTCTACAACCGTTTCCTCTTCCATTTGGTGAATAGGTTCCTCTATACCCACTTCCAAGTCGTCTTGTTCTTGATTTTGGGCCATAGCTTCTTCTTGGATTGGAGTTTGGTTCTTGAGTTACCACCCCTTGTTCATTCTCTTGGGTATCTTGTGAACTACTTAAGGTTCTTGTTTCTTCGTGTCTTGAATCCTTTGGCAGATCATTTTCCAAATGATTCAAGAGAAACCTCAAACTCGTAGCCAAATCAGAAGGTGACCTTGAGAGATCTTTCAATCCTTCCCAATCTTTCTGATCATAATAGCTTTGTTCTTCTATGAACTTGACATCTCTAGACACATATGTCCTGTTGTTGCTCGGATCATAGCACTTATAAACCTTTTGTGTTGTCGAATATCCAAGGAACATACACTTGATGCTCTTTGCCTCCAACTTGTTTCTTAGATCACCTGGAACATACACAAAGCACACACACCCAAATACACCTAAATGATCAATGGAAGGTTTAGTTTTATTGAGTACCTCAAATGGGGATATATCTTGCAAGACTTTGGTTGGAATCCGATTGATGAGGTAGCAAGCAACCAAGACTGCATCTCCCCAAAAACTTTTAGGAACATTGGTATTAAACATCATGGATCTTGCTACTTCCATTAAGTGTCGGTTCTTCCTTTCAGCAACTCCATTTTGTTGTGGTGTGTGTGGACAGCTAGTTTGATGTAGTATTCCATGTTTGTTTAGATGAGCTTTGAATCTTTGACTTGTGTATTCCCCCCCATTATCTGATCTTAACACTTTGATCTTGGCATTGAATTGATTAGTAACATAATTATGAAAGTTTATAAATGCCTCATAAACCCTATCTTTAGATGGAAGTAATGTAATCCATGTATATTTCGATTTCTCATCTATAAAGGTCACAAAGTATTTATTCCTATCTCTAGACATGTAAGGTGAGGTCCAAACATCGAAATGTACTAAATCAAAGCAATGCTCATAAATTGTAGACGATTTAGGGAAAACAACACGACAATGTTTGCCAAGGATACAAGCCTCACAAAATGAGTGATCATAAGCGACATTAGGAATTATTAAGCTTAAAGCACGAGCATGAGGATGTCCTAATCTAGCATGCCATAAGACATCTTTATTAGCAAAAACACAGGAATTTGAAAGCTAAGGAATCCAAATTGCTTGGAGGGTCTTCAAGAACATAGAGCTCATCTTGAGTTACACCACCTCCAAGTATCTTACCACTCTTAATATCCTGAAAGTAAACATTGTTAGGCCCAAATGTAACATTGCAATTGAGGTCTTTAGTAGCCTTTTTGACAGAAACTAGATTAGACTTAAATTTAGGTACAAAGAATGCATTAGTTTCTTTGTCAAATAGTCTAAATTTTCCGGTTCCTTCAATTGGAATACCCTTACCATCAGCTATAGTTACTTGTCCTAGACATGGTTCAATGTTCTTTAACAACCTAGCATTGCTAATCATATGGTGAGAAGCACCTGAATCCACTACCAACTTATGATCTGGTTTATCAAGCGATTTATGGGAGTAGAGTGTGATACCGGAGAGTTTTGAGGCATAGGCCTTGATGAGATCCTCCAAGTCACTCTTCTTAACATACTCCATGGATACATTCATAGCTAGCTCCCCTCCTTGGTTGGATGAACTTGCCGGTTCAGTCGCAACCATTTGAGAGATGTTAGCCTTTGAATCCTTGAACCGGTTTGGCTTGAGATGAGGATGAAGTATCCAGCACTTGTCCTTGATGTGGCCATTCCTCTTACAATGCTCACACATCACACTCTTCCTATCCTCTTGCTTAAACACGCTTTTGTTGGCCATGACTAGTTCTCCTTTACCACCAAACAAACCAATGTTGCCTTGCTCCCTTTGAATCCGTGAGCACACCTCTTCGAAATCAGGGAGTTTTGGCTCTCTCAGGATGGACTTAATCACATCCTTAAAGGCTGGATTTAGGTTGAGAAGGAGCCCAAATATCTTGTCTTGTTCCTTCCTTTCATTAAGCACCTTTGGATCCATAGAACTTGGTCTCAACATGTCAAGCTCGGACCATGTTGACTGGAACTTGCCCAGGAATTTTGTGAACTCCATATCCTCTTGGTGTAGATCATTGAGAGCCTTCTTAACCTCATACACACGTCTGAGGTTTGAAACATTCCCATACACCCTCTTGAGAGTGTCCCAAAGAGACTTGGCAGTTTCACAATGTGAATAAGCTTCAAGAATGGATGGGTCCAATGAATTTTGGAGGAATCCAAGGACTGATTGATCTTCTTGGAACCACTTAGCTTCTTCTTTTCTTGTTGCCTCATCCTTCTTCTCCTTTGGATCATCTATAGATGGAGTATTATCCTCCAAGATGTGATTCCAAAGTCCTTTGCCACAAATGGCTGTCTGGATGGTTCTTGACCATAATGTGTAGTTCAAGCCTTTGAGAACTACTGCTATCACCGTAGGTTTCAGGCTGGAACTAATTTGAACTGTATCCTCCATTGTTAGGCTGTGAAGAGCTCAAAGGAAGCAGCTTTTATGGTTGAATGAAACCGTGAGTTTTTAGTCTAAAGACTGAGAGATTTTGACAGAATTTTAGATTAGAAACTGAGAGATTTGAGTAGAAAAGATAAGAGAATGATCTTATGCTCTGATACCATGTAAAAATATTGAGATTATAGAGGAGAAATGTGAAAAATTGAATCTGAAAACTCAAAGAGAAGTATGAGAAAATGAGAAATGACTTAGACTTATGGAGAAGAATCTCCTAAGAGTATATTATACATTGAGTCTTTACAGCCTTTTTATAGAGGATTTACAATGTGAACACAAAAGAAAACGAATTCAAACTTGTGGATGAGTTTGAATAGAGGAGGAGCCTGTTAACAACCAATGAGAAGAGAGGAGACAGCATGGGCATGACTGTTTGGTGTGGTTGCCAAGACTGTGTGCAGCATGGGCATGACTGTTTCTGTTTGGTGTGGTTGCCAAGACTGTGTGCAGCATGGGCATGACTGTTTGGTGTGGTTGCCAAGACTGTGTGCAGCATGGGCATGACTTTTCCACCTTGATTCTTCTCCCAAGGTAGCTATTTAACCATTTCAAACATGTGGTTAATAATAACCCATCCTTTTTCATTTCCCTTGTTATTCAAACTGAATTTTCGTGCTCACACTTGCCTTGTAGGTCAAGATAGGTCTTATTTGATTTTCCTATGTCAATATATTCCTTATCTCAGAGTTTTCTCCTCTCATATAAACACAAGCGTCGAACTAACTTCTGTGAAACCTTTTCTCTTATATAAAACTGTCAAATCTCTTCTTCCATTGCCTCGGGCTTTGCTTCAGCCCGTATAGAGATTTCTGGAGTAGACACACCTTGTGCTCCTTCCCTTTCGCTTCAAAGCCTTCTGGTTGTTCCATGTATATCTCTTCCTCTAGAACCCCATGTAGGAAAGCCATCTTTACGTCTAGTTGTTCTAGATCCATATCGTAGGTGACTACTAAAGATAAAAAAGCCTTATGGATACATGTTTCACTACAGGAGAAAATACTTCATTGTAGACCACTCCTTTGATTTGGGAATACCCTTTAGCGACCAACCTAGCCTTGTATCTAGGTCTCTCAACTCCTGGTATGCCTGGTTTCTTCTTGAAGATCCATTTACACCTTATTATTCTCTTATCAGCTGGTCTGTCTACTAACTTCCAGGTATGGTTTTTAGTCAGAGAGTCCATCTCTTCTTTCATACCTGCTTTCAATAACTTCCAATCCTTTCCTTTTCTAGCTTCATGGTATGAAGTTGGTTCTTCATAATCCACCGTGGCTGCTCCGGCAAGGGCATAAGCCACGAAATCCTTATCAGAGAATCGAGAAGAGGGCTTTATTTCTCTTCTCGCCCTATCTCTGACCAACCGATATTCATCTAGGCTTGTATCCTGAAGCTCATATCTTCTGTCTGTTCTTCCTCCCTTTTAGAATCTGATTCCAATCTAGGATCTCCTCCTTGATTGAAATTTTCTAAGTCTGTTCTCATTGTCTCTCCTTCATATTCTATAATAGGGTTGAAGGTGACTTTTCTCCTTCATATTCCTTCATCTCATAGTTTTCTCCTCTCACATAAACACAAGCGTCGAACTGACTTCTGTGAAACCTTTTCTCTTGCATAAACCTGTCAAATCTCTTGTTCCATTGCCTCGGGCTTTTCTTCAGCCCGTATAGAGATTTCTGGAGTAGACACACCTTGTGCTCCTTCCCTTTCGCTTCAAAGCCTTCTGGTTGTTCCATGTATATCTCTTCCTCTAGAACCCCATGTAGAAAAGCCGTCTTTACGTCTAGCTGTTCTAGATCCATATCGTAGGTGACTACTAAAGATAAAAGAAGCCTTATTGATACCTGTTTCAGTACAGGAGCAAATACTTCATTGTGGAATACCCTTTAGCCACCAACCTAGCCTTGTATCTAGGTCTCTCAACTCCTGGTATGCCTTGTTTCTTCTTGAAGATCCATTTACAAGCTATTATTCTCTTATCAGCTGGCCTGTCTACTAACTTCCAGGTCTGGTTTTTAGTCAGATGGTCCATCTCTTCTTTCATACCTGCTTTCCATAACTTCCAATCCTTTCCTTTTCTAGCTTCATGGTATGAAGCTGGTTCTTCAGAATCCACTGTGGCTGCTCCGGCAAGGGCATAAGCCACGAAATCCTTATCACAGAATCGAGAAGAGGGTTTTATTTCTCTTCTCGCCCTATCTCTGACCAACTGATATTCATCTAGGCTTGTATCATGAAGCCTCATATCTTCTGTCTGTTCTTCCTCCCTTTGAGAATGTGATTCCAGTCTAGGATCTCCTCCTTGATTGGAATTTTCTAAGTCTGTTCTGATTGTCTCTCCTTCATATTCTATAACAGGGTTGAAGGTGACTTTTCCCTTTCATATTCCTTATCTCAGAGTTTTCTCCTCTCATATAAACACAAGCGTCGAACTAACTTCTGTGAAACCTTTTCTCTTATATAAAACTGTCAAATCTCTTGTTCCATTGCCTCGGGCTTTGCTTCAGCCCGTATAGAGATTTCTGGAGTAGACACACCTTGTGCTCCTTCCCTTTCGCTTCAAAGCCTTCTGGTTGTTCCATGTATATCTCTTCCTCTAGAACCCCATGTAGGAAAGCCATCTTTACGTCTAGTTGTTCTAGATCCATATCGTAGGTGACTACTAAAGATAAAAAAGCCTTATGGATACATGTTTCACTACAGGAGAAAATACTTCATTGTAGACCACCCCTTCGATTTGGGAATACCCTTTAGCGACCAACCTAGCCTTGTATCTAGGTCTCTCAACTCCTGGTATGCCTGGTTTCTTCTTGAAGATCCATTTACAGCCTATTATTCTCTTATCAGCTGGTCTGTCTACTAACTTCCAGGTCTGGTTTTTAATCAGAGAGTCCATCTCTTCTTTCATACCTGCTTTCCATAACTTCCAATCCTTTCCTTTTCTAGCTTCATGGTATGAAGCAGGTTCTTCAGAATCCACTGTGGCTGCTCCGGTAAGGCAATAAGCCACGAAATCCTTATCAGAGAATCGAGAAGAGGGCTTTATTTCTCTTCTCGCCCTATCTCTGACCAACTGATATTCATCTAGGCTTGTATCATGAAGCCTCATATCTTATGTCGGTTCTTCATCCTTTTCAGAATCTGATTCCTGTCTAGGATCTCCTCCTTGATTGGAATTTTCTAAGTATGTTCTGATTTTCTCTTCTTCATATTCTATAACAGGGTTGAAGGTGGCTTTCTTTATCCCTTTCCTGATTTTTCAGTGTGATCTTCTTTTCCAATTGTATCTTTGTAGATATGTGTTTCATTAAATACCACGTCTCTACTTATCACACATTTCTGATCCTCAAGGATCCATATCCTAAAACCTTTAAATCCTTGGGGGTAGCCCATGAAATACCCTTTTACTGCTCTAGGGTCACTCTTTCCCTTTACAGAATGAACATAAGCCGTAGCTCCAAACCTCCTTTGGTTTGTTAAATCTGGTTTCGTCCCTGACCAGATTTCTTCAGGGAGCTTAAAATCTACTGTTGCATTAGGGGACCTGTTTATTAAGTATACTGCAGTAGAGGCTGCCTCAGCCCAAAAACACTTCTCCAATCCTGTTTCAGCTAACATGCACCTCACCTTTTCCAAAATGATGCGGTTCATCCTCTTAGAAACCCCATTATGTTGAGGAGTGTAAGTGCATGTCCTGTGCCTAGTTATTCCACTACTTCTACATAGCTCATCGAACTATCGGTTGCAGTATTCCAGGCCATTGTCTGTTCTAAGATATTTCACTCTTTTTCCGAAGTGATTTGCTACTGTCATCTTCCATTCTTTAAACTTTGAGAATGCCTCATCCTTTGACATGAGAAAATAGATCCAAACTTTTCGCGAAAAATCATCTATAAAGGTGATAAAATACTTACAGTAGTTAAGGCTTTCTGGAGTGTTTGGGGAGCCCCACAAATTGGAATGAATGTATTCTAGCACTCCCTTTGACGTGTGTTTGCCTTTGTTGTAGCTCTATTTGTGAAGCTTTCCTAATATGCAGCTTTCGCAAAACTCCAGACCCTTTACTTCCTTTTCCTTTAGGAAGCCTCTTTTTGCTAAAATATTCAGACCCGTCAAGCTCATGTGACCTAGTCTAGAACGCCATAGCTTAGCAGATACATCTTCCTTCCTTGCCATGGTCACTTCCTGTTTAGTCACTGTCCCTTGCAGATAATACAAACGTTCATGGTATTTCCCAGTAATTACCTTCTTGTTACCCTTATAAAAGGTTATGGAGAAATTTTCTCCATTATATCTGCACTCTGATTTTTCTAGCATGCCGTAGGAGATCAAATTTCTGCTCATTATAGGCATATACCTTACATCTGAGAGAATTACTACTGTTTGATCTTCATTCACAATCCTTATCTTGCCTTTGCCTTTCACCTCACTGTGAGTGTTGTTCCCCATGAGCACCTTTCCTCCATCAAACTCCTCTAGATCATATAGTAGTTCCTTGTTTGGGGTGATATGGAACGTGCATCCTGAGTCTAATACCCATTCGTCCTTGGTATCTTTTAGACTGGCCGTTAGCACTAGGGGATTGCTTGAGCTAGAAGCAACATTCGCTGCGTTTCCATTTTCACCGTACTGGTCACTTCTGGATTTCCTTTCGGGGCACTTCCTTTTCCAGTGACCTTCTTTGCCACAGATGAAACAACCTTTACTCTTTTTGTTAAATCTTGGCCTTGACTATCCCCTTCCTCTGCTCTTTGATCTTCCTCTCCACTGTTGGTTTCCTTTCTTTTCTTGTCGTCCTCTAGGTTGAACGTATAGTCCTTCTGCTTGGGTCTTTAGATTTTTAAGACTTTCTGCTAATTCACGTTCCTTTGATTTAGCAGAAGCCGTAACTTCTTTTAGACTTAAAGTATCTATGCCATACTTTAATGTCTCCTTCAGCTGATCATACTTTGATGGTAGAGAGCTTAGAAGGAGTATTGCTTGAACTTCTTTTGATATAGATACTCCTATGTTGCTTAGATCAGCAACAAGCTTGAGAAACTCATCTATATTCTCATCAATGCTCTTGGTCTCTATCATTTTAAAAGTATAAAACTTTAGCTGAAGGAAAATCCGGTTGGGGAGAGTGCTCTCATTATACAGGCTTTCTAGTGTCGACCACATTGATGCAGCTGTTTCGCAATGGATAATTTTCCTTAAAACCTGATCTCCCACATTGGTTATGATGATTGCCATCGCCTTTTCTGACTTTTCTACTTTTTCTGGATCCTTTCTCTTTTCTTGTGAGGAACTATCAACCGTGCCTTTGGAGGATTCTGTCTGAGACGAATCTTCTTCATCTTTCGTTTGATGGGAGTCTTGCAGCAATTTGTCATCCTTAAGAATTCCTTTCAGGCCTGCTATCCCAAAGTGTGCCATCATGCGCACCTTCCATAAGGTGAAGTCCCCACTTCCATCAAACCGTTCGACTTCGTTCTTTGTTGTAGTCATTTCCTTTTCTTCTTATTTAACCGATCTTTTGAATGAAAAAATCCAATCTTTCGTAGGACTCTTACCGGATGCTTTTCTTGTACTATTGCAGTATGAACCTTGATCCTGAGATTTCCAACAGGTTAGTCAAAATCAAGAAATACAGTTCAAGAACTTACCTTTTGATGACCGCAACTCTGATACCACTTGTAAACTAATTTCCTCTTGATTATTATTCGATTGATTGTTGATTTGTAATTGGATTTGCAGAAAATAAGAAGACACCAACGTTTTAGCCAGTTCATGGCAAACTTGCCGCGTCTGGTGAGGGATCGGAACCCTCAAATCCACTATCGGTTATGGGATTTACAAGCTAGAGGTAATCTCTCAAGAATTCTCCCTCTCTCTCTGTGAATTCTAGATTACAAAAATGAAAGAAAAATACCCCCGAAGCTCACTTTGCTTTCGTGTTTTTCTCTTACGCAGGTAGAAGAAGACTTCTTTGTCTATTTATACTTGTCGACAATTATTTGGGCTTCGACTAAACCAAAGGCCCAATCTCTAATTATCGATAACCAATCTCCAATTGGTTTAGTCCGGTTCGGTTCAATAGTCACTAGTTCACAACCTCCATTGCAAGATAGTCAACATAGTTGTCCCATACATTTCTCTTCCCAACAAACCACACTACTGAATGTGGTCCTAATGAATATAAGGAAATTGGAAACAAGTTGAAGAATTGGTTGCTAAGTGATTTTTACGTGAGAGTTTGAGCTCTTGTGTGGTTCTTGCATTTGTGGTGCGAAAGAAGAATGTGAAGATGCAGTAGGTTGCAAACATTCTTGAGCTAACTGGGAAGTAGTACAAGAGATGAGTCAAGACATCATGCAATGACCTAGAGAAAAAGGAAGAAGCTGGATTTCGTGAAGCCCATCTAGAATGACCTAACAGACTTGGATTAAGAGGAGAAGTGTGTAAAAAGGAAGCAAATTTGAGTCTTAAAGGAGGATATATTCTTGTGAAAAGAATAAGGAAACTTTACAATAAAAGGAGATATGAGAACTATGAAGAAAAAGGAAGTTGCATCTAGGATTTTGCACGAACCAACAAGGATAAATAAGGAGGTAGAACATTGTGGCAAGTCAACTCTCACAAGAGAGAGCTTTTATTTAAGGGTTTTGGGTTTCTAAGAGAGAAGGCAAAACTAAAGGGGTAAAAAGGTTTTGGTGAGGTGTTTCAAGATTGTGTGTAATCTTGTGAACGTGTGAGGCTAGTGTAACAAGTCAAGGGCGTCTTGAGCTTGTTCAAGGTTGTTTTAGATGAGACTTGAGAGTGCACCTAAAAGATTTTCTAGTAGAGACACGTATTGTACTAGTCGTTGTATCACTGCTTGACGCAGTTTTCTATTTCTATTAGCTTTTGCATTTTCAATTGGTATCAGAGAGGGCACTTGTCGGGTTATATACAAGTGTGATTCTGGAGAAAAAAATGGAAAGCTATACAGATCTAGTTAATAGCTCGAGGGTGATACTAGATTTGGGAAACTATGGCTTCTGGAAGGCAAGGATGAAGTCCTTGATTCGGGGCATAGATGTATTAGCCTGGAAGGCTGTTTTTGTTCAATGGGAAGAACCCACGATCAAGGATGAAGGAGGAACAGTAAGCATAAAACCTAAGGAAGACTGGATAGAGGAGGAACTCATGAGGTCCAAGTTTAACTCAATGGCACTTACTACGATACATTGCAGTGTGTCAAAGAAAACTTTTGAACTGATTCAAGGGTGTGAACTGCAAAGGAAGCGTGGGACACTCTACAAACCCATTTTGAAGGAACCAAGAAGGTTCATAGCTCATGAAAGGATCTACTGGCTTCCAGATTTGAGAATCTAAGGATGGAAGATCACGAGTCTATTTCAGATTTTAGCTCAAAGCTGAGCTCGCTGGCACAAGAAGCATCAACACTTGGTAAGAAATACAAAGATACCAATTTAGTCAAAAAATTCTAAGGTGCGTACCAGCAAAATTCATGGCATATAAATCAGCACTTAGTGTATCCCAAAATCTTGATGAAATTAGCTTTGCTGAAGTGGTTGGGATGCTACAAGCTCATGAGTTAGAGCTTGAAGGAGTTAAGAAGCCAAAAAGTTTGGCTTTTAGTGCATCTGCAGATCAGGCAAATGAGTCTGATGGAGAAGACTCCATGAGTCTGTTAGTACGAAGGTTTGGTCGTGTACTAAGGAAGATGGAACAAGACGACAGTTCAAGAAAATTTGATTCCGTCAAGAAGTATGCTGAAGTAGATAAAACAGTAAAGAAACTCGATATGGAATGCCATGAATGCAAGGGATTGGGTCATCTCAAAGCTGAATGTCCCACTGTTAAGAGAAGAGGTAATATGCTTTAAATGTAAAGGTATCGGTTATACTCAGATAGAATGTGTGAACAATCAAAAATCAAGGAGAGAAAAGTCTATGTTGGCAGAAGATGACTCAGATGATGCTACTGAAGATGAAGTGAGCAACTTTGTGGGAATCATTGAACAAGAATCAAATGATGAGGATGACGAAGTCGAACTGATAGAAAGTTACAGGGAGGTTCGTGAGACACTTATCAGGCTTGGAAGAGAAAATTGAGTCTTAACTAAGGAGAAAAAACGACTTGAAGCACTGGTCGAGTCACTGGAGAGTGACCTTGAAGCTGAAAAGAAGATAAATCAGGAAGGCTTATCAAAAACAAGGGAAAAGCTAAGATTGAGATTCATCTACGAGCAACTAGTAAAGGAGCTTCAGTCTGAAAGAGAGCTATCAACTAGACTCCAATCCGAACTCAATCAGCAACACAAAAAGATCCACATGTTTGCTGGTACTAGGCAATTGGATCATATTTTAAGCTATGGGAGGACCATGAACTCCCACATGGGATTGGGCTACAGTGGAAGAGAGGATAACTATCTTGGAGAAACTCATTTTGTGTCAGCTAACCAGTATCATCAATCGGCTCACGCACCAGAAAGTAGGTCAACACGCATAATTCACTGTTACTTCTGTGGAAAAGCGGGGCATATCAAAGCTTATTGTTACAGATACATGAGAAGAATCAAGAGAATCAGAAGTCAAGGGAGATTCACATGGAATGGTGTGCAAAATCAAATCTGGGTGGAGAAATCTGATCTTCAAGAGAAAATGAGTAGAAGTGCAGCAGAGAATACATCAGGGAGTGCATCAAAGAGCACATCAGGGAGTGCATCAAAGAGCACATCAAGGAATGCATCAAAGAGCACATCAGGGAGTGCATCAGAGGAAAATTACTACAGTAATATGGCTCTAGTTGCAGATAAATATGTTGAAATTGACCCTTGTTACTTTGATAGTGGATGCTCTCGTCACATGACAGGTTCAACAAATAATCTTCAAGAGGTTCATCAAGTTAAGGGAGGAAAAGTGACCTTTGGTGATGGAGGTCGTGGAATCATACAAGAGAAAGGTAAAACATGTAATGGATTACCACAATTGGATAATGTTTATCTTGTTAAAGGTCTCAAAGCCATCGGATCAGTGTGAGTCAACTCTGCGATAAAGGACTAACTGTAGCATTCACTAGTACAGACTGTGAGGCAGTAAATCAGAATGGTGAAAGTGCGATGAAAGGGGCTCGATCTGGAAACAACTGCTATGTGTGGGAGAATTCGACTAAATGCCTTAGTGCAAGGGATGATCTACACATGTGGCATCAACGATTGGTCACATGAATGTTCAAAATCTAACTACTCTAGTTAAAAATGAGATAGTGCAGGGAGTACTTAAAATCAAGGGAGAAGATCGTATGATTTGTGGACCATGCAACAAAGGAAAAGAAGTTAAAGTCCAGCATAAGAGGGTTACTAACATTCAAACCAAAGCAGTACTAGAGCTAGTGCATATGGATTTGATGGGACCAAGGCAAGTTGAAAGTTTGGGTGGTAAAAAGTACGTATTTGTGCTTGTGGATGATTACTCCAGGTTTACGTTGGCTCGCTTCATTCGTGAAAAATCAGAAACAGCAGACAATTTCAGGATATGGGCACTCCAATTGATAAATGAGAAGGGAAGCATCAAAAGAGTGCGAAGCGATCATGGAGGAGAGTTCCAAAATGATACTATGAAGGTGTTTTGTGAAAATCATGGAATAGCTCATCAATTTTCTGCTCCAAGTACTCCTCAACAGAATGGGGTGGTTGAGAGGAAGAATAGAACATTTCAGGAGATGGCTCGAGCCATGATTCATGGAAATAACGCTCCTGTAAGATTTTGGGCAGAAGCGATCAATACAGCGTGCTATACAGTCAACAGAGTATACGTCAGGAAGGGAACAACAAAGGCTCCATATGAACTGTGGAAAGGAAAAATACCAAACCTGAGTTACTTTCATGTTTTTGGATGCAGATGTTATATTCTCAATGACAAAGACCATCTAGGAAAGTTTGATTTGCAAAGTGACGAAGGTATGTTTCTAGGTTAGTCAGCAAGTAGCTCTGCTTTTAGAGTCTACATCATGCGATCGTGTGTGATTATGGAATCTGTTAATGTGGTGTTTGACGACCAGTCTTTCACGAAGTGGTATGAAGGAAATTCTGACAGTGAGACGGATCAATCAGAAATGAACAGTAAGTAACAAATCACTACAACAGAAGAATTAAGTAGCTCAGAAGATCACAGTAACTCAAACCAAGATCCGACAGAACAGAGTTTAGATCAACAAGTTCACATAAACCATTCATCATCTGATGTCATTGGAAGCGTGATGGATGGAAGTAAAACTCGAGGTGTGAAAATCAACTTTAGAGAAATGGTGCGATTCGCTAGCTTTGTCTCTGTTCTTGAACCAAAATCACATGTTCAGGCACTTGAAGATGAATTCTGGATTGTGGCGATGGAAGAAGAACTAGAACAGTTTGTGCGAAATGATGTATGGGAGCTGGTTCCACGACCTGATGGAGGAAATGTGGTTGGCACGAAGTGGATTTTCAAAAACAAGATTGATGAGAATGGAGTTGTGGTACGGAACAAGGCTAGACTTGTAGCTCAAGGTTATTCTCAGATTGAGGGAGTTGATTGTGAAGAAACCTTTGCTCCAGTGGCTCGTCTCGAGTCTATCAAGCTATTCCTAGGTATGGCATGTATCATGAATTTTACAGTCTATCAGATGGATGTGAAGAGTGCTTTTCTAAACGGGATACTACAAGAAGAGGTATATGTTGAGCAGCCTAAAGGGTTGGAAGACCCAGTGAAACTCAATCATGTTTCCAAACTGAACAAGGCGTTGTATGGACTGAAGCAGGCCCCGCGTGCATGGTACGAGCGACTGACACAATTCTTAATCACAAAAGGTTACGCCAGGGGAAGTGTGGACAAAACCCTCTTCATTCTGACACAAAACAACCACATCATGATGGTTCAGATTTATGTTGATGATATCTTCTTTGGCAGTACATCACAACAATTGGTGGATCAATTTGTGCAGGATATGACTCAAGAGTTTGAAATGAGTATGGTTGGTGAACTGAAATACTTTCTGGGATTGCAAATTACTCAAACAGAAGAAGGTATATTCATCTCTCAAAGCACGTATGCCAAGAACCTTATTCAAAGGTTCAAGCTTGATCATTGCAAGGAAGCTAATACTCCTATGAGCACTACCCTCAAACTGTCAAGAGATGCTGAAGGAAAGGAGGTTGATGCAAAATCATACAGACCCATGATTGGTAGTCTTCTGTACCTTACTGCTAGCCGGCCAGATTTATGCTTGAGTGTTGGCATATGTGCAAGATATCAGGCTGCACCAAAGCAGTCACATCTAGAGGCAGAAAGAGGATCATCAAGAACGTCAAAGAGACAACCAACCTTGGTATATGGTATTCTAAAGGGTCGAACAAAAACCTAGTGGGATATTGTGACGCTGACTGGGCAGGAAGTGTGGATGACAGAAAAAGTACGAGCGGAGGTTGTTTCTTTCTTGGAAACAATCTAATTGCATGGATGAGCAAAAAGAAGAATTCTGTGTCACTCTCTACAACAGAGGCAGAATATATCACCTTGGGTAGTTGTTGCTCACAACTTCTATGGATGAAGCAAATGTCTGTAGATTATCAAATTGATTCAGGTCCCCTCCTAGTTCACTGCTACAACAAAAGTGCTATCAGTATATCAAGGAATCCGGTACAGCACTCACGCACAAAACACATCGATATTCGACACCACTTTATCCGCGATCTAGTGGAGGAGAAACATGTAGTGGTTGAACACATTATCACTGATTTGTAACTGGCTGATTTATTTACAAAACCATTAGATTTTACTCGTTTTATCACATTAAGAAATGCAATTGGTGTTTGCGAGATATGACTGTACTTTAAAGCCTGTAAGACTAGACTGTGATCTGATCAAGAAGTATATAAAGTTTTTATTTAGTTTGGATCACTCGCTTTGTGAAAAAGAGCTACCTATCATGTCGTCATCTCTTACTCTCAGTACAGGTTTCATGGAGTGACGTACCATCGAGCTGCTCCTAAGAAATCAAATGATGGAGCTGTCTCACGTGTTGTTACAAAAAATTTTTTTTAAAAAAACAGAAAAAGAAGCAAAGAAAAAATCTGGAGAACAAAAAGAAAAGAAAAACAAGAAAAAAAAAGTCAAACAGGAGAACACAAAGCTCAAACTGTGTATCTCAGTCTCTTGTCACTCCTTGAACAAATGTTGAAAGCTGACTCAATGCATGATAAAGACATGATAGTGTGAAAGCTATTCACGGCAGCAGTGACCACCAGACATTACGAATCAGGCCAAGCAGAGTATGTTATCTTGATCTGGTACAAAATCGGTTAGAGTCATGTTGAGCAATCTCGTTGTATACTTGTGTGGCATATTCTTGCTTTATTTTTTCCTATTTGATTCAGTCACCAGTTGCTTGGTGATGTATGTGACAACCACGCCAGTTGGTTCCCCATAGCGGTGGATATTGTTTGTGGTTGTTGTTCTCTTGTGTTGTGCTTGAGTTTGTACTACTAATTTGTTGTTAAGTGGTTGATACAGTGAGCTTGTGAGGAGGATCTTTTTCATTGGTTGATACAGTGAGCTTGTTAAGGAGTCTTGATGCAATGGTTGACCTTATGACTGAAGGAGGCAAGTAGTCTTCGGCTGAGTTTTGTGACGGGCTTGCTGACACTATTGCTGCACTATCAGCTTTTGGTGATATTGTTCATTAGCTTCAACATGCCTTCAAAGGTATTGTGTTTTTAACTTATGTGCTTACAAGCAGGGGGAGAAGAGGATCTTGGTACTGATTCTGAGTAATTCTGATAGTGTACCAGTTTGTGTTAAACCAAGATTTTTGAACTCTCATTGATGTAACAGTTAAGATGACTAGACTTTTTCTATAAGTGTCTGCTATGATAACTAAAATGGCTACAATCATGGGGGAGATTTATCATGGGAGAGATTTGTGCTTATAAACAACTCATGTCGTTCTCTAAACCAAGTATTTTGGATATCTCTAAAAGAACTTGAATTTTCATGATTAACTCGATTGAAGCTTTGTGGCTGTTGTTTGGTATGTGCTTTGTTTTTGTTTTCGTGGTATGATTCTGCTGTTTAGGTGTTTGTGAGACACAAGTCAAAAAGGGGGAGATTGAAGATGCAGTAGGTTACAAACATTCTTGAGCTAACTGGGAAGTAGTACACGAGATGAGTCAAGACATCATGCAATGACCTAGAGAAAAAGGAAAAAGCTGGATTTCGTGAAGCCCATCTAGAATGACCTAACAGACCTGGATTAAGAGGAGAACTGTGTAAAAAAGGAAGCAAATTCGAGTCTTAAAGGAGGATATATTCTTGTGAAAAAAATAAGAAAACTTTACAATAAAAAGAGATATGAGAATTATGAGGAAAAAGGAAGTTGCATATAGGGTTTTGCACGAACCAGCAAGGATAAATAAGGAGGTAGAATATTGTGGCAACTCAACACTCACAAGAGAGAACTTTTATTCAAGGGTTTTGGGTTTCTAAGAGAGAAGGCAAAACTAAAGGGGTAAAAGGGTTTTGGTGAGGTGTTCCAAGATTGTGTATAATCTTGTTAACGTGTGAAGCTAATGTAAAAAGTGAAGGGCGTCTTGAGCTTGTTTAAGGTCGTTTTAGGTGAGACTTGAGAGTGCAACTAAAAGATTTTCTAGTAGAGATACATATTGTACTAGTCGTTGTATCACCGGTTGATGCAGTTTTTTTATTTCTATTAGATTTTGCATTTTCAGAATGAATCATGGAAAATGTGCATTTATAGATGCGTCATCAGCAAAATTATGGTGTGTTATTGCTTCCTCTTCCCTATATCAATGAGTTAATTTATCAAATCGGAACTACGACTGTATTCTCAAACATGACTTGAAGAGTGATATCATCACATTCATATCTTTCTAGGAGATGCGTGGAAACTATCTTAAAGCATGCATGGAAGTTTTTAGTAGTTTTTCATGCCTTTCTGTTAATTGAATGTGTCTAGTACATTCATGCGGGTGATGAATGACGATTCGCGATGGTTTAATAAAAAAATATATATTGAAGGAGTAACTCAAGCTGTGAGCAAAAGCAGAGGATGCAGCACAATCTGGAAATTCAAACAAAGTCACACAGTGGGCCAACAACATCTCGACAAGTCCATTAGCAAGCAACACCAAACCGAGCAGCCCAAACGTGAAGACAAAATGAAGCTGCAGCAGGAGACAAATCTGAAAAATCTATGGGAGATAACAAAGTATGGGACTTAGTAGAGTTACCTAACGGTTTCAAAACCATTGGTTCTAAATGGGTCTTTAAGACTAAGCGTGACTCGAAAGATAACATTGAAAGATACAAGGCACGTCTTGTTGCTAAAAATTTCAACCAAAAAGATGGTATTGACTATAAAGAGACCTTCTCTCCGGTTTCAAAGAAGGATTCTTTAAGGATTGTTTTGGCTTTGGTGGCTCATTATAATCTTGAGCTTCACCAAATGGATGTGAAAACCGCCTTTCTAAATGGAGAGCTTGAGGAAGAAGTATATATGGACCAACCTGAAGGTTTCGTGGTCACAGGAAAAGAACATATGGTGTGTAAGTTGAGAAATTCAATATATGGACTAAAAAAAGCTTCTAGACAATGGTATTTAAAGTTTAATGATATCATCATGTCATACGGTTTTGTAGAGGTTATCGTTGATCGATGTATCTACATTAAAGTTAGTGGGAGCAAGTTTGTGATTGTAGTCTTAAATGTTGATGACATTTTGCTTGCTGCAAACGACATGGGCATGTTACATGATATAAAGAAGTATCTCTCTAAGAACTTTGAAATGAAAGATATGGGTGAGGCATCGTATGTGATCGGAATAGAAATATTTCGAGATAGAGCACAAAGATTGTTAAGATTGTCTCAGAAAGGATATATCAATAAGATTTTAGAGAGATATAAAATGGATAAATGCTCTACAGGGATAGCTCCAATTTAGAAAGGGGACAAGTTCGGTAAATTACAATGTCCTAAAAATGAATTAGAGCGTAAAGAAATAGAAATAATTCCATATGCATCAGTGGTTGGGAGTTTAAACTATGTTCAAACATGTACTCGGCCAGATATCAGCTTTGTGGTTGGTATGTTGGGTCGATATCCAAGTAATCCCTGAATGTACCACTGGAGAGCTGCAAAGAAGGTTATCAAGTACTTGCAAGACACCAAAGAGCACATGCTTACATACAAAAAATCTGATCACCTTGAGGTCATTGGATATTCGGATTCATATTATGCCGGATGCATTGACAATAGAAAATCGACGTTTGGCTATTTGTTTCTATTAGCTAGGGGAGCAATATCATGGAAAAGTGGAAAACAACCCTTCATTGCTATTTCCACTATGGAGGCCGAATATGTGGCATGCTTTACGACAACAATTCATGCATTGTGGCTACGGAACTTTCTCTCGGGACTTCGAATTGTCGACACTATAGCGAAGCCGTTGAGAATCTATTGTGATAATTCTGCAGTTGTCTTCTTTTCAAAGAATGATAAGTACTCTAAAGGTGTTAAGCACATGGAGTTAAAATGCGTATCTGTCAAAGAAGAAGTACAGAAACATAGACTGTCATTTGAACATATAAGAACTGATATGATGGTAGCGGATCCGTTAACTAAGGGACTACCACGCAAAATGTTTATTGGTCATGTAGAGCGTATGGGTATTATAGACAAAGTCTTGCTATTATGATTGTGATGTTTATATGTATGACATTATGAATTCACTTTAAGTTATGTTTCTAGTTTTAATAGATATGTTATCATTAAAGTATGTGTATACACTTATGGTTCTTTGATAACATATGATTGAATTGAGAATTCAGGTTATTCTCAATATAAAGAAACTATATATGAAATTGGGATTGTTTTGTGATACATGGAAGGGATCATGTCGTGTAATGATGTGTGACCGCCATGATCCGATCAATTCTAATTTTATTATGATAGTTGAAATTGAAATGAATTTGATGTAAAGTGCACATTAAAATTATTGAACCATTAAGTTGACACAAAGTCAAGTGGGAGAATGTAAGAATATTTATATTATATTCTTATATATGACCTATGTGTCTTTCGGTTTAATTATATGGATCAAGTTCGTATTAATGTTTATAATTCTAATATAAAATACGACACCGTGATGGATTGGTTTCGGATAACGACATTAGAATTTGAATGTATTAATAACCCTTCTCTTTTACATAATTAAATTGTATAAATACTTTTACATTTGTTTAGTATATATATGTATTCATTATATATAAAAAGGTTAATTAATAACTAATTAATTAATGGATGAAAAGGTACAATAATGTGGATATGTGGCGGTTAATAAAGGTGTGACAGTTTTTTTTCTTCACATTTTCGTAACTTCCTCTTTTAATCATAAAAGAGAATTAGTGTAGTGCTTCTCTCTTAACACATTAAGAAGAAGAAAAAAAAAAACACACATAAGCAACGACCGCCACTTAGAGAAAAAACAAAAATAAAAGGTTAAAGTATTGATTTTTTATTTATCAAGGAGATCATTAAAGAGAAAGGTTCAAAAGAGGAAAAAATTATTTTGTCTAATTCTTCATGGATCAAGTTTAGTAGTTTCTTTTTAAAAAAAATATTAGCCTGAATTAAATCAAATCTAGATATTCTTGCGATTCAGATTTCATAATTGAAATAATTGAAAATAAATTAACATTATAAACTAAGATCGCCGGAGGTGAAGTCTTCGTGTAACATTCTTGGAACCAGTCTTTCTAATGGATTGAGAGGCGAGGGTTCCTCTCCCCAGAAGTAGTGGTTGTTACCAAAGTTCTTTTGTGTTTTGTGTTCTTCTTGCATTGTCGATTATTTGACAACATGAAACCGAAGGAGAAATCAATTTCTAAATCTCTTAGGTGATTTACTTCGGTTATATCGGATCTTCAACTTGTGTTTAGAAGATAATCTACATCATTTGCACGAGGTTCTGTTGGTGGTGTGTCGTGATAAATTATTTGTTAGTAAAAAAATGCAAAGTTGATTCCTCTAAAATGCACTTTTAGGATAAATTATGTCACTTGAACAGTTATTGGAGGATTTTAGAAAAGACTCTGGAGTTTTCATGGTTTAGCATCTTTATTGCTGTTTTATCCACCATCGCTTTCTTTATTAAGAAACTAGTTGGTGCTAAATTGTGTTATAGCATATATGATGTGTCGTTGTCTAGGCCATTAAACAGGAATCTGTTCTTTATACAAATTATGACGTGTTAAAACATTAGCTAGGATAAAGTTTCCGGTACGCCTCTTGGTTAGCATATTTGCAACAATCACTCACTTTTGTTAATAAGCACGCGACAAGGTCTTAAAACCACATCGAGTATGCTTTAAGTCATCTTTATTCTTTGCTCTCGGTCTTACACATTTTTGAACCAAGTCTTAGCATGTTTTTCTAACAATAGCCTTCGCTTATGGCTATAGTCTCTCAGTTGCATAACGAGGGTCATGCAGGACATTATCGTATACTTCATCTCGTTTTTATATCTTATTTGTGACCTTCTCGTCGTAGTGAACGTTTTATTGAGTGTTACCTTGTATGTCAGAGATCTAAGGGTCACGCTTCAAATGTGGGGCTTGATTTTCCTTTACCCAACCCTACTCAACCATGTAGTTTGTTTTGCATGGGTTTGCATGGATTTGATTCCATTTCTGTTGTGGTCTATCGTTCTTCAAAATTGTACATTTTATCCCATGTTAAAAGACTATTGATGTAGTTCAAGTGGCAATGCTTTTCTTTCGCGAGGTTTATCAATTTCGTAGGTTGCTGTTAAGAAACAAACTCTTTATTGCCACCGAATCAAAGAATTACAGTCATCGATCTGCTTAAGAACTTGTTCTTAAGCCAGATTGCACCCAAGCGGAAACATGCTCCCACTGTAAAAATTTCACGAATTGTCTAGAAGCTGGAAAGAGAAGCTAATCACAGAAAATCCGAGTATCTCTCTTATATATGAGAGACTCGTGTATATTGACTCATTGAAACTTATAACAGACTCTTATCAGCCAATTAAAATGCCAGCCATCTTTTCCATTTATTTCCTCTTTATTCTGTAGCTTGTTTTCTCTATATATTTCTGCGAACATATACTCTCCATTGCTTATCAATATCCCCGGTGACGAAATTGAGCTTGTCCTCAAGCAAAAAGGTTGAAAATTGCAGCTTGATATCCTTGATTCGCATCCACGATCGCTCACATAGTGGTAGTCCTTTCCAGTGAACCAGAGCCAGCAAATACCCTTCCTCATCATATTTCGTGTCCACCAACTCCTCTGGCTCGATGATTACCTCGTCATTAACAGTGAAAGCAGTAGGCAACGACAAAGTATCATGATGTTGACCCTTAGCTGGTTTAAGTTGAGAAATGTGAAACACAGGATGAATCTTAGATTCAAGAGGAAGCCGCAAACATGAGCAACATGTCCCACACGTTCTAATACTTCAAAGGGTCCAAAGTATCTTGCTGCCAACTTTTGATTCAGCCGTTGCTGAACTGGCTGTTGTGATAAGCCTACTCAAGTTTATGTTCGTAGAAGGAAGAAAGGAAGTGGTGAAGTGGAGCAGTCAAACGAGAAGGAAGGAGACTCAGGGATAAGTGGCTTACGTGGAATCAATAAAGAATAGAAAAGTGAAGAGCAAATAATCTAAAGTATTTAGAATCTTTTGCCATTAGTGTTGAGTGAATAATAAATACTTGCTTTCTTCCTGTTCGTTCTTTTATCTTGAAACTTCTAGACTGTGAAAGACACCGGACGTCATGAATCGAGTATGATTACGATCGTGATGAGATAGTAATCATTTGCCAACGGTGTTGATCGCTTGTGTTTATTTTATCTTTGGGACTTTGGATTTCACTATTTCGATAAGAAATTATTCAGTTCACAGCTCATTTCTTATCATGTTGCCGATAGGGCCTCAATTTCAAATACACCAAATCTCCCACAACAAAAGTGATATCCCTCCTATGTTTATCGGCATGAACTTTCATCTGTTGTTGAGCACGCAGTAAATGATCTTTAATATCAGCTATCATCAAATCTCTTTCTAACAACATCTGCTCCAGCTTGAAATTCTTTGTCGATCCGCGTTCAAAACTGGGTAGAGGATCTCTGCCATATACTATTTTAAATGGAGTAGACTGGATAGCTGTGTGAAAACTTGTGTTGTACCACAATTCTGCCCAGCACAAAAATTGAGACCATTTCTTTGGGGGTACCGAAGTGAAACACAGAAGATAGGTTTCAAAGCAACGATTAAGGACTTCAGTCTGTCCATCCGTCTGAGGATGAAATGTTGTACTGAACTTCAATTTGGTGTCAGCCAATCGAAAACATTCCTTCCAAAATCCACTTGAAAACATTCCTTCCAAAATCCACTTGAAAACATCTTGTCCTTATAAGAAATTATCGCGTTTGGAAACCCATGCAACTGGATAATATTCTAGCATAATTTCAAAGCCACATCGACAGCAGTGAAAGGATGCTTTAATGGCACAAAATGTGCATATTTGCTTAAGCGATCTACAACAACCAGAATGACATTGATTCCTTGTGAAACCGGTAATCTCTCTATGAAATCCATAGAAATTTCCTCCCAAATTCTTGTAGGGATTAGCAATTGTTGCAATAACCCTGCTGGACTTAATGTGGAGTACTTATTAGTTTGGCAAACCGAACAAGCAGCCACAAAATCTTGAATCATTTTCCTCATATGCTTCCAGTGGAAAACTTCCTGAATTCTCTTCATCGTTTTCAGAATAACCAAAAATTTATAATGCCCTTCATGGGTGCGGAATGTAGTCTTTTCAACATTTGTTTCCTTCATTCGAATCTAGTGATAACCTGATCTCAAATCCAATTTAGTAAATAGTGTAGCATCATATAACTCATCAATAAGCTGGTCTATCATTGAAATTAAAAAATTATCAGGGATTGTAGCTCTATTTAAAGAGTGATAATCCACACAAAAGCGTCATAAACTGTCCTTCTTCCTCACCAACAGTACAGGACTAAAGTATGGACTATGGTTCTGTCTAATAGTTACTGCCAACAATATTTCACCAACTAATTTCTCCATTGCTTCCATATGATCATGGAGATACCTATAGGGTCGAGCACTTATTGGACCGACACCTTCCTTTAAAGTAATCGCATGTTCTCTTCCTCGAATTGGAGGAAGACCCTCTGGTTCCTGAAAAATATCCTCAAACTGTTGTAACAACACTGTTATCTCAGCTGAGGTATCTGGTGTTTCATGTGATATCACTGTGTTTAAAGTCCATTGAACATTTTTTCTACACCACGTTTTGTATGGCTGGAGTGATTTCAAAGACAGCTTATGATTATGTAAATAGCTGTCTCCAAACAAAGTTACAGGACGGCCATTATAACTGAAAGATAATTTGTGACTTCCCCAATTCATTTCGCATTTTCCCAACGTCGTAACCACTATACTCCAAGTATTATATCAGCATTTTCCAATTCCAGCACAATTAAGTCAACCTGAAATGTCAGCCCTTGTAATTCAATCTGGACATTTTACATATTCCTAAACTTTTGACTGCCACACGAGTTCCTAAATAGGACTTCAAGATTTTCATTCATTTTTGGTTTTAAATGTGATTGCTTAACCATCTCCGGAGTGATAAAATTGTGAGTTACCCCACTATCAAACATCACAATCACTCTTTGACGTTTAATTGAGCCAAGTATCTTTGTAGTAGTTGGTGTAGAGACTCCCAAAAATGAGTTAAGAGACAATGTCATACATTATGAAATTGTACTCTCTACTGCATCATCAACTTCCTCCTCATCTTGGTCCAAAACCTCCATTTCAAAACCTTACATTACCGTTAATATATGTAATGTTTGTTTAGCACACACATGATCACGAGAGTACTTTTGGTCACACTTAAAACATAATCCTTTTTTCTCTCTTCTGATAACTCAACTGGAGTTAAGCGTTGTTGAGGTCGTTGATAAGGTTTACTCGAAACCTTATTGAACCTCACATTATTATCAGTAGGCAAAGTTTTGTACTGCCATCCCGGTTGATTTTGGTGATCATACCCTATCCGAGTCTTATCTCGTCGATATCTCCTCACTTGATCCATTTCCTTACACACCACACGATATAAAGAACTTGATTCCATTTGATTCGCAGTCGAAATCATCTCAGGAAGATCAATTGGCTTACACATATTCACTACCTCTCTCATCTCAGGCTTCAACCCATTCATGAATATACCTTCCAGCTGTTTAGTTGATAACCCCTGAAACTGTGAAGATTAATCTTCAAATCGATGAATATATTCCTCAACTGAACCCATCTGTTTCACTGCGAATAAAGTCTGGCTCGGATCCCTGATCTTTTCTTTGCTAAAACGCACAACCAACCTTTCTTTATAGTCTCGCTAATCTAAAAAGGGCTATATGTGAATTTCAAAATTAAGTCAACTTAATACGTCTCCTTCTAGACTCATTGAAACCAGCTCTAATTTTTCTTCATCATAATATCCTCCCAACCGAAAAAATCTCTCCACCCTCGAAATCCAACCGTAGGCATCGACTCCCCAAAAAATCGGCATCTCAACACGTTTTACCAAACTCTCTCGATTACCAATCAACACATTCCAATTATCATTTTCCATCCGTCTATTACTACGGCCAGGTTCCCAATTAGAGAAACGCACCTACACTAGAGAAACGGGGGTATGAGGAGAACTCGCCTACATCGGCATCTTACCGGCACGTTTTGAATCGCCTTGATGCATGATTGACAAAAGCTTCTCAAATATGGACTCGATTTTATGGTCGGAGGCATAAATCGTTTCTTCGATGGTCTTGAACTTCTGAGCCGATTGCTTCTCTTGGTCCAACAATGTCGCTATCGTTTTCTGTAGTTAAGCTGCGATTGAGTCGATTGTTGTTCTTGATTGGGGAAATTGAGGTAGATCCTCATGCTCTAGTACTTTTTGTGACGACATGTGATCCCGAACCACCCTTCTCCTTTAGATATCGCGATTTCTCGATCCGACATCACGACACACCAATTTGTTAAGAAACAAACTCTTTATTGCCACCAAATCAAAAAATTACAGTCATCGATCTGTTTAAGTGATACGAAAAAGTCAATATTAATCAGATGGTTACAAGTGGAGGGCAAGGATGGTACGAGGATCTAGCTCCTACAACAATAAAAGGCGACAAACGGCAATTGTTCTTTTACCTTTTTGAGCTGTAATTTTCAGAACATTCTCTCTCTTTTCTGTTAATCGTTTTCGACTTATGCATCCTCGGGATCAGAAATTATCTTCAAACAATTTCTGGGTCAGGTGTGAGAGATCGTTGTTTCATGAACAATCGATCTTCTTAAAGAACTAAGACTATAATTTACGTTAATTTCTCTGTTATATTTTGTTCTTATCAAAGGTATCAGAGCCTGGACGACCCTCAGACCAGAATGACGGAAACTCGCGCCCAGAAACAGCACAAAGAGGTGACGATCAGGGAGCTGGAAGAAACCATCGCCTCTTTCAAAGCTCAGATAGTAGATCGTACACAGAACTTGGAAGGTGCTGTTGCTATTCAGAACGAAAGGTTAGAAAAATCACTGTCTGAAATGTTTGAGGCCATCATAATGCTGTCCAACAACAGGAAGAACAGATCGAGCATCCACTAGTACGACGGTAGAGGCAGCACCGTTGGTACATGGAGGTCTCGGAAAAGTGACGAACCAGAACAGACCAGGCGCAACACCAAACAACTACGCCGGAGTAACCCGGTTGGCTAAGCTGGAGTTTCCGCGATTTAATGGAGATAAGATTAAGGACTGGCTGTTTAAGGTAGAACAATTTTTTGGAATAGATCACACTCCGGAGGAACTGAAGGTGGGTTTGGCGTCTATACATTTGGATGATGTTGCGGCAAACTGGCATGATGAGGACATCAGGTCGTGCATCCAGCCAGGAGACCAGACTGGCCGACCAGGAAGCTTGCCCGAGACAGCAGGACCATCTGGCGCGCCTGCCAGACCAGACAGTACCGCCGGACCCTCGACCTATAGGACCAGACCGGTCAACATTGCCGGCGGAGAGGCCCAAGCTTCCGGCACACTTGGTGGGGACGTGGATAACACCGCCGGTCCCCCTGATGACACCGCCGACTCCGGGATCAACTTGGCCGGTCCTGAAGTCATTCCGGCCAGTACCGCGCACAATCCAGCCGGTACAGGCCATCCACCCGAGTACACGC
>JAEVFF010001337.1:45324-66501 GCA_018901945.1 Pugionium dolabratum
CTTCCACTTCTACACAAGAGGACTCGGACCAAATGAGCTACCAGCTCCAGGACATGCACCTAGAAGAAGCATCTACACCAGTGGTACCTCCAGGAGCAATGACAAGAAGCAGATCAAGAGTACTCTTCCACAAATTCAGCTTAATGGGTCGACAAGCTCCTAGAGGAAGAGCAGCTAAGGACAATGGGCCAGAAGAGCAAATTAGATTCCAAAGGCTTCTCAACAACACAAGGAACATCAGAGACTTGGGCTTTAGTGGCAAGATAGGTCAGGGCCCAAAGGTTTTTAACCCTACTCCAAGTCGAAGACTAGGAGCAAGGCGCGTGCATGCCACAAGGACGGCCACCTTCCATTTCTTGGGCGTGAGGTAAGTTAAGGTAAGTTTCAATTCGAATATATGCCTCTTTCTGTTTTGCAGGGTAGGATCTAGATGCTTTACATTTTTGAGTCAAGAACATTTTAGGAATAGGTCCTTTTTTTCGGTTATACACTTTTGTATCTTTTCCTTTTGTGCACTTTTGTAAACTTTCCTTTTATTTGTTTGAGTCGACCCTAGAAGGTCAAGTTGTCGAGCATATTAATAAGGCTCCTTCCAGCATTGTAGTTCGACAACCTTTTTGCTAATTAATAAAGATCGAATTTTCTTTACAAGTTATTCTCTCAAAGAAGCTTGTGCGTTTAGAACCTAGTTGAGACCAGCCCTCCTAGCTCTAAGTTTGTGATTTATCACGAGGTTCATCACCCCTCGTGTGGTTCACTTCACCCTTCAATCTTTTACCAACCAGAAAACCCCCATCCAGAAGCCTAAGGTTGAGTTTCTCACCTAATCTTCTACAAACAGCCCACGCGCATACATCCTTGAATCAAGGCTTGTATCAGGGGTGCTTTGTCTTCTCTAGACCTAGCTTATCAACCATATACGCACTAGCCACATTAGTGCAAGAACCACCATCTATGATGAGGTTACATACCTTGCCCTTGATGGTGCACCGGTTGTGGAAGATGTTCTCCCTTTGAATGGTCTCTGAGGAGCCTACCATTGCGTTGAGAATGCGTCTAGTGACCAGCACTTCCCCCACATCAGGGTACTCAATGTCACCGTATTCTCCTTCTGGTTCATAGTCCTCTTCATCTTGAGACTCATATTCTCTAGCTTCCATGATCAGCATGACCCGGTTGTTTGGCACCCTTGAGATTTGTCTGCGATCCTTACACTTAAAACAAGTGATGTCACGTGATGTTTGAGAGTTAGAGACTTACTAGGCTCTCTCTGGTCACGGGTTTGATCAGGAGGCTTGCTTTTGAACCCTGATTCGATCTCTATGCTCTTGCCTTTGTCTACGGGCTTGGTGTTGGTGCCCAAGGTGTCTTAAGCTTGCTGCGTAGGTCTTGGCCCTTACGCTTGATGTGCTGCTCAGCCTGAACAGAAAAGTGGAACAAGTCTTTAAAGTCGTTGTAGATTTTCCTCTCCATTTTCCGGCTGATCCTTTCTAGCAGTCCATCCAAGAATTGAGCCATCAATGCCTCCTCGTCATCATTGAGCTCCAGCCTGTTCCTTAGCCTTTCAAACTCCTCGTAGTACTCTTCTACTGATCTGGTGCCCTATTTGAGAGTACGAAAACGTCGTTACAAATCCCTATGGAAATAGGATGGAACAAACCTTTGCCTCATGAGATCTTTCATGTCGACCCAAGAGTCTACGGGTCTCAACCTCCTCCTCCTTTGGTCAAAAATCTCACGATCCCACCAAATGAGGGCATTATCCGTGAGTTGTGCTACTGCCATGGAGACTTTCCTAGGGCCTGGTTGATTATAATGATCGAAGATATGATCCATCCTCCTCTCCCAATCTAGATAGGCCTCGAGGTCTACTTTTCCTGCAAAACTAGGAGGTGTTAGCTTAACATCATGACTGTTTACCCGATTGTAAGTGTTGTCATCTCCATCCTCATGATGTCTAGGGGGCATCCTTGGTCTCTGGTGATGACCATAGGGCTCGAAGCCATTGCCCTATGCTTCTGGTTGCTGTGGAGGTCCTCTCGGCCTAGGGTGATAGCCGTGAGGTTGTGCGTCCTCATCTCCATCCGGCTGGGGCTCCTCCTGTTTGTGCCGTGTCCTAGGGTGTTCAGAACCCTCAGCAGGGTCTTGCTCAGCCCTCACGTGCCTTATGGCCTGGAATCTCACCGGCCTCTCCACGCGCTCCAACCTCTCGCCGATTGATGCGAGTTGTATTTGGAGGGTGGTGAACATGACCATCATGGCCTCGGTTGCATCCTGATTTCCTTCAGCCATCTTGTGCTACAAGCAGAAAGAAACAAGTTAATTTGCTCCTAGAATCGATTAGGAGAATTTATTTTATAGTTGAAGTAAAAAGATGCAAAAAGGAAAAAATGAAAAAGGAAAAATCTGAGAAAAAGGAAAAATATGAGAAAAAGGAAAAATTGAAAAAGGAAAAATTGAAAAAGGAAAAATCTGAGAAAAAGGAAAAAGTAGAAAAATAGAAACTTCTCTAACAATTAATGTTAAAGATCATAGATTCTTTTGGTCGATATTTTTGGTAGTTTTCTATTTTTTTTGCTTTTTAAATTTAACTTAATGGAAATATGATTTTAACAAAAAAGAAATTGAAATGCAAAGAATGTATCTAAACCCTAGTGATGCACGTAGGAGGTAAATGCACTTAGTTTGAACTTAGATGTCGTTAGTTTAAACCCTAATGAAACTTGAACTAATGCAAGAACCTGAAATAAGACTAAGTAAAGGATAGAAACAACCTGGTTTTAGGAGCTTTAAGCTCTGATACCAAAATGATACAAGCCTTGAATCAAGGCCGTAACACGCGTGGGCTGTTTGAAGAAGATTAGGTGAAAAACTTGACCTTAGGCTTCTGGATGGGGATTTTCTGGTGGGTATTGGACGGAGAGTTGAAGTGAACCACACGAGGGGTGATGAACCTCGTGATAAATCACAACTTAGAAGCTAGGAGGGCTGGTCTCGACTAGGGTTCTAAGCGCACAAGTTTCTTTGAGAGAAAATTCGTAGGAAGAAAGTTCTATCTTTATTAATATCAAAAAGGTTGTCGAACTACAATGCTAAAGGAGCCTTATTAATATGCTCGGCAGCTTGACCTTCTACGGTCGACTCAAAGAAAGAAAAATGGAAAACTTACAAAAGTGCACAAGGAAAAATTACAAAAAGGCAATAACCGAAAAAGAACTTCTACCTAAATTGTTCTCGACTCAAAAATGTAAAACTTCTAATTCCTACCCTGTAAAACAGAAAAGGCAAGTGTATAATTGACAACTTACCATTCTTACCTATCGGCCAAGAAATGGAAGGTCGCCGACCTTGTGGCATGCACGCGCCTAGCTCCTAGTCTTTGACTTGGAGTAGGGTTATGAATCATTGGGCCCTGACCTCTTTTGCCACTAAAGCCCACGTCTCTGGAGTCTTTTGTAATGTTGAGAAGCCTTTGGACTCTTCCTTGTACTCTTGGCCCAATTCTCCTTGTCGATCATCTTCTAGGAGCTTGTCTACCCACAAACTGAACTTGTGAAAGAGTGCCCTTGTTCTGCTCCTTATCATTGCTCATGGTGACACCACTGGTGTAAAGAATTCATCCAAGTTCATGCCTTGAAGCTGGTAGCTTAGCTGATCCGAGTCCCCTTGTGTTGATGTGGAAATGGTGGTGCAATCGGCTGCATCGGCTGGACTGTGCGAGGAGCTGGCCGAATTGTCATCGGAGCCGGCCAGGTTGATTCCGGAGCCGGCACCGTCACTAATTGGGCCGGCGGTGTCATCCACGTTGCCACCAGTTGGGCCGGAGGTTTGGGCCTCTCTATCGGAAATGTTGATCGGTCCGGCCCGGCTGGTCGTAGGGCCGGCGGTACCGCTTGGGCCCGTAGACGCACCAAATGGCCCGGCTATCTCGGGAAAGCATTCTGGTCGGCCATCCTGGTCTCCTGCCCGACCAGACGATCTGATGCCCTCATCAGTGAATGTCTTAATGTCTTCGTTATAATACATCTTCAAATTTTCGTACTCCCTACGCAACGATTGAATTTTAACCAATCGGACTTGAGGAGAACCTTGATACTCAGCCTTCAATACGTCCCATGCCTATTTTGATGTTGATGATGCCGCAATGCATGGGAATATTTGATCAGTCACGGCCATTTGCAAAATTTGCAATGTCATCGTATCATTCGGCATCGTTTCTTCTCCAAAACGATTTTGTCCTTGCTATTTCAGGGGTTTCTTGTTCTTGTACCGGTTCGACCGAAATGTCTTCTTCAACCACGGACCACAGTTCGTGGGATCGCTTAATGCTCCTTAAGTCGTACTCCTTCCCATCGAATATAGGGATCGCTTGATGTGAAGATCCTTGCATAGTCTCGGCTTATTTTGCGATTAACTTATGCGATATTTTCTTGTTGCTTTTGTTCTTGCGATAAGTTGTAAACTATTGCTCTCTTTTTTCCTCTTCAATCGTAAGGCTCTGATACCATGTTGGTGTTTTGAAACGTTTTTACGATTATGAAAAAAAAAGAGAATATAGATTGAAACTCATCAATCTTTTATTAAATTGATTGTATTACATTCAAAAACTTGATGTTGTGAACACTAGACTCGATCTATATTTATGCATAGTGAAAAGACACAATTTGAAACAACTCGACTCTGTATTTGAAAGGACACAACTCATTGTGTTGAAACAACACAACTGTATAATTTAAAAGACACAACTATACGAATTGATAATTCTCTTAATTAGTAACTAATTTATACGAATATCACTTTGTATTATACAAGATTTGATTATACTTACAACAAGAGTTGCAATTTTTTTCAGTGGCCTTCTTGGGTTTTCAGGTTTTGCGGCGATTTAATCTAGTCTTTATTAGCAGCAGCTCCTCTTTGATGGTTTTTGGTGACACAGTTTGTGTGGTGGTTGTTGGCGCATTTTATTCACAAGTCAACTGTTGGCTCCTTCACTTCTACTTGCCCGACAATCAATTTCTCATCCGCGGATCTGTTTTACATCTTTACCGAATTTGATCCTTATTTGCTTTTTCGGGGGTTATGCTTGGTTTAGTTGAAATATTTCTATATTAAATATCTATCTATGACTTCATTGTTACATAAGGGTTTTAGTGGATCTGGTAAGTGTGTATACGTTTTCATTACTGATGGTAAGACATTTGCTATAGATACTGGAGAGTCCGAGTATATTAATGATTATATTTCTGATGATGCATACACAAAGATTGATAGAGATCTTACATATATTAATGGGTATCTGCTTAAGTACCACAATTACAACATAGCTCTTAATGATAGTGTTTGTGAGCATAATGGTGTTGGAGATACTGATATTCATACATGGGGGAATGTAGAATATATTAATATAGAAATATATGAAAGTGCAATAAAGATATCTTGTAATTTTAAGAATTTAGGGATATACCGCAGAAATGATATAGATTACTATAATTATATTGTTTTTAAACATATTAACAGAGGAGGAATTGCAGTAATAGGATTTGGTCATTAAAGGTCAAATCCAAAGTAACATCAATATTTATTGAAGTAATTCGACTTAATGTATCTTTTCGTATGTTTCTACCAATAATGAATAATAATACATTCCATTGTGTTCCTATATGTGAGGAAAAATCTTTTTTCCTTCTCTTATTTTGTGCTTTGTGTTTCCAAGTTTGTAGGAGTTGATACTGCAATGTAAATTCAAAATAAAACAATGAGAAACATTTGTGTATTAAAAATAAAAATAGTTTTCTTTTATTCTTATTGAAAGGTAGATACCACTAGCAAAGCAAATAGAATCCTTTTTGCTAACTAAATTTTTTTTAAGTGTTCACAAATATGACATTAGATCATAAAGCTGACAAAAATCATAACAAGATTAAATTATACAAAGAAAATGAAAATTTCCAAACAAATTTCATCAAAATAAACATGTATAACGTAGTTTTGATGTGACTCTGGTCGGAAAACAAAAATGTAATGGTGGTATTATATTGATCCTACCAATCATATTTGTTTTGATATATGTATATACTTGTTTAGAAGTAAAGATGATGTATTGAAAATGTTCAAAGCATACAACACAAAGTTACCATCAATATTTCAAATGAATTTTGGAGAAATAAAGTATATTTGTACACATATCTAAACGTGTGGAGAGTTTTTATTTTCAAAATTCATCGTACAAACTCTTATCATATCTCAATTTAACCTACAAAATTAGATTGTATGTCTTTGGATACAACATACATACCACAGCAATAGTATATTTCGGTTTTTACTTCGTACATTAGCAAATAAAAACATCTATAAAACACAATAATGATATCGAGGAATGAATCTTATAAAGTATTTTTATGGGCTCTAACAAGCTAATAACTAGTGGAAGGAAAAATTTTACAATTGTAATAATTTCAAATAACTTTAACATCAAAATGTTATTAATTCCTCTATTATTTTTAGTCATGCCTCATAAAATACTAGATTGTATGCATACGAATATAGTATTGTTGGGACTTGGAAGATCAACGATATTAATAGAATTAAATTGAGACGATCGACACTACTAATGAGGATCCATATTCAACTATGGAAATACGGCTAAAATTTTTTTAGATCCAAACCTGGTGAAATAAAAAAGTGAAGTGCAAGAAACCCTTAAAAATTGGTGATGTACATCATGATATTGCACAGTTGTACATTACACAATAAACATTGTGTAACACATGACTTGTTGAAAAATTATGCGATTATACAGGGATGTTGCATAGATGATGTTGGCATTAAAGATTCTCTATTGCAACATGGATATCAAGGAAAATATGCAAAACTTTTTATAAAGTGCTAACATGGTAAATACTTTTGAGATTTTCAAGGATAAGGAAATCTTTGATATATGTAAAAAAGGGATCGAATATCTTTTTGTATCCTCATCTAGGATGAATTTTTAATATTTGATCTCATGGACTCTATAAATATAGTGATTATGAGTGAAAATTATGTTTAGCCAAAATGGAGAAGAGAAAGAAGAAAAATACCAAGATTTTTGGTCTCTGGAAGATTTCACGTACGTGTTGTGTGCATCACATAATCTATGTGTTAGAACCGCTTATATCAAAGACAAAACAGGAGGAATAGTTTTATATCTTTTTGTTCTTAGATTTGTATTTGAGGTGTTGATTCATTTTGAACTAAGAAGTGTGTTAGTCTAAAATAATTCCATTAGATAAAGTATTGTTGTAAGATTTTCTAAATAATGTTTAGTGAATAATATGAGGACGCTGGCACATTGCTGAACCTCGTTAATTTTTGTATGTGATTATATTTTTAGTTTTATAATTGGTATCAAAAGCATGACACCTAGCCAAAGGACCATTCTTTGAAATAATGTGAGAATCCTATATTGTTAGATGTTGCATGTCATGGACAGTAAAAATGAGAGTGAGGACCAACATACGTGAAATTGACAACGACACTAAGATGGTTGTTGCATGTGGTTGGTAAGAAGCGTATGTGACATCTAAATGCAAAGATAAAGTAGTTCAAATGAAAAAGGTGGACTCTAACATAGAAAAAAACTATCAAATTTTAACTCAAATTCATTGAATGCTATCTTCAAACATTGGCGGATCTAGAAACTAATTTTATATGAGGCACTTAAAAAATATCTACTGTTACAATAAAATAAAAATAAAAAATATTTTATTATAAAAAATATTCAAACTTTTACAAATTTATTCTCCGATCTTCTATTTTTTGAAATCTTTTTATCACTACTTCATTTGTCATTTTATCAAAATGTTCTTTTTCAATAAGACAAACTAGATAATCGTTTAGAAATACATCACTCATTCGATTGTGTAACGAAGTCTTTATAATGTTCATCATAGAGAAACATTTCTCAACTGTTGCAGTAGCTACAGGTAAAGTCAAAGCTAACTTTAAAAGTCGATAAATTTGAGGATGTAAAAGATGCTTGTTGTCTCTACCATCACACGTCCAAGCTCTCCAACAATTTCCAAATTAGCAAATCGTTCATCGTCTCGGATATTGTCGATGTAAATACCAAGTTGATGCTCAAGAGATATCTGTTCCGTAGGACTAAAATCTTTTGGATAAAATTTAGATAATCTCAAAAGTTTTAGGTGATCAAACTCATGGAATGAATCAACAGAGCTCAAAGACGCGGTGCAACCAAGTAATTCAGTATTTACCTCATCAAAACGGTCATTAAACTCTTTAATTTGCATATCTAACACAGTGTAAAAGCAATCCACCTGATAGTGATGCAAGTTTGTTATGTTGCTTCTTTTTCTTGGCTTTTTTGGATTGATAAATTCTTCTGTCATGATGAGCAAATCAGTATTACGATCCTCACTAAAAGAAGAAACCTTTTGAAACAAAGAATCCCATCTATTGTTCATGAGCTTGCACAATTGTTGCTTGGTGGATTTTACTAGAGACAAAGCATTCAAAATGTCTTGATCTTTCCTTTGTAGAGCCATTGATAAGTTAACTCAATGCTATCTTGAAAAAAAACTATCAAGTTTTAACTCAAATTCATTGAATGCTATCTTCAAGACTTCGAATGATTGGATAAACGACACTTTGAACTGATATAAGGGTGTTAATCAGCTAGAGAGACATGAGTTATACTTCCAAACATATTTGAAAGTACGAAAATGTTAGGAGAATAAGGCTCGATTTATAGGCATCAAAATTTGAAAATTTTCAAATGACTAATAACAAGATAATAACATATTTAGGTAAATAATACAAAGAAGAAAAAATTATAAAAATATTTGTGGTATTTACTTGGTAACTTTGTTGCATTGAAAGTTGGGATAAAAATGACAATGAATACCGATAAACTTAAGTTTGACGAGGCCATTGGGAGGCTTCACCCTGAGGATTGAAATGGAATCTAAGGATCCCAAATTTGTTGAAGATTATGTGTTTACAGTTGATGAAGATAGACACAAAGTTCATAAACTTGAAGAAGTTACGTGCTTCCTGTTTAGACCTTGAACAAAACATGAATCGTTTGTGTCACATGTTCACAAAGAAATTGCCCAGAAATGAAGAAGTACAAAATGATATGACATTAAGTGATATAAATGTCATGATATTGGGCATATCAAATATGTTTGTCCAACATTCAAAGAAAAAGGCATCAAGTGTAATAAGTGTAACAATTATATCATACAAAAGCAAATTATGTAAACACACAAAAAAAGAAAGCAGAGGATGCTTGAAAGTTATAGTGATACAAAGTCATAAAGAAATGAAGATTGCCTTAATCTGGTGGTCTTGCATGGAGTGACACATCTTGAGATAGAAATTAAAGAACATGAACCTTGCATTTAACCACCACTTTCTTTGCATTCATATGTATTATAGATTATTTGTTCACCTTGTAGCAATCAATTTCATATAGCATGCATGTTAGAGTCTAAGATGTATATTTTGCATTCTTACATGTTTTCTCGAGTGATTTTATTTAGCAATGTGACAAAAAAATGGTTGGAGCTTGGCAAGAGAGGAATTATTGATTGGTGACTGATGAAGTGCATTAGAAGAGCTGGCCTGACTGATGACTTAGTCCGATGAGACTGGCCGATCCCAAGAAAAAGGCAAGTTTTCGGAATTTGCACCAATCTGCAGCTAGTAGGCTGATAGCATTGGCCGATCGTACAGAGGGCCAAAATCAGCCAAGTTTCTGGAGCGGCTGCAGATCACATAAGTCGATGGCTTAGGATGCCAAGTCTTTGGAATTTTGCAGCCATCGACCCTTTGGCCAATGGCACCAGTCAATCGCCTAACTCCCCGAATGCATGAAGACCAACCTCCTGGAGTTCTCAGCCATCAGCCTCTTTGCCAATGGCAAGTCGATTGAGGCTTGTTCTATATTATATATTTGTTTTCTTTTTGGTTTTATCCGGTTTGTCCTAGGGATGACTATTTTTAGTAGATTATATAATTTTGTTAGCTATAGAAAACCTAAGTCTTCTTTTCCTTTTGCCTCTTTTAGCTAAAAACAAAATTCATGTTTGTTCTTGGGGTTCTCAATAGATTTATACAATTCTAGTGAAGAATTCTTTACTATTTTCTCTTTAATTATGTTTTGTTTTTCATATTCATTTGTATTTGTTTTTGCTATTACCATATGTGAGTAGTTCGTTATATAGACTAGGGGATGGGATGTTGATTAGTGATGCTAAAGGTCAATATATTATAATTTTTCGTGATTAAGATGTGTTTAATGCTAAGATTGATGTAGCTAATCAATCCTTATACTTATGAGTCCAATATATTTTGGCTAAATGTGTAAGTAAAGCCTAATCAGAATTTTCACATCTTAACCAACGATAATTGATATTTAAGATGATTATTAAACTAAATAGACTTGAACTCACTGATTACTAGTCAATTGATTATCATACAAAAGAGTTGATTAACCAAGCTATTAGTAAATGAACTATTGTCACGATAGTTGATTAGTATAAGAAAGTGATATACGTTTTAGGAATGCATTTGATTGACCATGTAAACACATTAGTTAGCAAATAATCACTCTGAATCCATTACTGTACATATTGTCCATTGCATCATCTATTATCCATGTGTATTAATTTTTGAATTAATCTTAGCGGCTTGTTTTTATGCTTATTTCTAGTAATTCACATTTCATTAATTAGAAAGCAAAACAAAGACCCCCCAATTCAAATTTTCTTAAATTTTAGTGTTTATTGGATCTTAGTGTGTTATTCTTTCTTTCATGTGGATTCAGTATCCCAAATTACTACTCCGATTGCTTTGCACGTGGAGTTGTATTTGGAATGAAACTTATCTCCCATCAATGTTCAAACTGTATTCAAATGCCTCGATGAGAATTGGATTCAAGTGACCAATGATAAATTTCAATTGATCAACGATAAGAGGATTCTTGAAGCGAAGGTAAACATTCTAGAATTAGAAAAATATCAAGGGAATATTTTAAGTGAGATGTCTTTTTCCAAAACTGGCGTTGGAAGACAATAACAATAAGAGCTATATCAAGGGAATATTTTTTTGGTAGAATGTGAAAAGAATAAATTTATGGAAGATAAAATATTTAGGATGCGTAAAGTTTTCATGTTAGAACTTGAGAAGACCAACAAACTTGTGTCTGAGCTATCGTAAACTAAAAAGAAAATCCGTATGTTAAACGAGGCATATGAAATTTTGATTAGATTTTGGTTGTGGAAAGACTATGGAACACAAAAGCTAGTCCCGGTTATCAAGGAAATGCATCGAGTTCAAAAACTATCTTGGTTACAGGAAAGACTAATGAAATAAATAATAAAAAATGTGTTAGATGATGTGATAACAGCAATACTAGGGAGATTGTTTCAACTAGGTTGGATAACATAAAATCCAATTTCTGCAATGAATTTTGGAAATATAAGATGTGTTTCTTTTGTGATAAATTTGGCCACATTAACTTTTTTAGTATGTATAATAAAAACTAGATTATTGAGGGATGGCTTTACAGACGAGAATGAGTTAAAAACATATATACCTTTCTTCTAGTTGAATCTTTTCACGACCAATCAGGTTTTGTATATGGGTTTTGAACTTTCATCTTCAGACTTTATCTGATACATCCAATTGTTTTTCAAGGGTTTTCTTCCTTTTGGTAACTTCACAAACTCGTATGTGTGATTTTCATAAAAGGATTTCATTTTATCTTGCATGCCTTTTAACCAATAATCGTTATAACTGTCAAGATTGGCCTCCTCACAGCTTTGATACTCCATACTCATTTGGAGTATATCTTCTAGATGGTACCAAACATCTAACTGGCTCTTTTAGTTCAGGCTTTGAAAGAACATCATGTCCCTCTTCTTCTTTCGTATTGTCATTATTAGAATATGTGGTAGTGGAACCTTCTTTAGGGTCAACATTGCCATTCTCAACCGGTTCTTCTGATTTGTTATCCAATTGATGGTGTTCAACATTTTTACTAACCTTTAAATTTTGGTTTTTCAGATCTTAGAATGTCTTCGATTGTCTGATCCTCTTAAAATACATCCTGACTTGTGACAACCTTTCTATTTATTGGATCGCAAAACCGTTGAACTCTTGTCTTGGTGAACCAACATAGATGAACTCCTTCATCTGGAAGAATATGGACGAATGCTCTACACTCAAACAGTTGTAAATGGTTGTAATAGACTTTTGTGTTTTACCAGACTTCCTCGGGGATTTCACCCAAGGGAACTAATGGTGTGAGGTTGATGATGTCAAATGCGGTCAATATAGATTCTCCCAGAAAGGAGTTGGATAGTTTTTCATGAGAGAGCATACACTGAACTTTTTGTTCAATTGTACGATTCATTCTTTCAGAAATACCATTTAGTTGTGGTCTCTTGGGTGTTGTCTTTTTCATCCTGATTCCGTGAGTTTTTTTTAATGCCTCGAAAGGGACGTCGGTACTCACCACCATTATATCATTGAAAACACTTGATTTTTTCCCGTCCTTCATTCTACTTGAACTACAAACTCTTTGAGAGCATCAAGAACTTGGTCTTTTGATTTCAACAAATGTATTTATGGTCTCTTTGAGTGGTTATCGATGAAGGTGACGAAATATGATGAACCACCAAAGGATTTCTCATACATGGAGTATACGTCGGTATGCACAAGATCAAATATGTGCTTCCTTATCATAGGTGTGGAAGATCTCTGGAAAGAAACTCTATCTTATTTTACAACTAAACAATCATGAAATAGTTCGAGGGATATGCCTTTCATACGGTGGAGGAGTTTCTTTCAAGAAAGGATATTTAGGCCCTTCTCACTCATATGGCCAAGTCTGTAGTGTCATATCTCTATGTCTTCACTTGCAAAATTTACCTCTTCCTTCCAAATCTTAGCTTGCGTCATATACAATGATCCTTTTTTCTTCCTCGAGCCATGATCAAACTTCCACTGTTAGCTTACATTTGCCTTTACCAAAATGATTTCCCAAACCAACATCCACAATATTTTCAGTTGATATTCGCAGGGGCGGAAGGACCTACTTAGTTGACTGATAATTACAAAGACTTGCGAGGAAAATCAAAATTATGTTGAAGGTTTAAAATTCATTTCAATTTCAAATTGACGTTTTAGTAAATTTTTAATGAAAAAGGAATATTGATTATTGAACTTGTCCGTTTGTCTGAAAAAAGAATATTCCACTTATTTGATGGGATGGTTAAGCGATTATTTATGATTTTTCTCCCTCTCTCAAAAAAGAGGTAGTTGCGGTCGAACTCTAATTCTATACAAAAATTGAAATACAGTTTTCAAAAAATCATTGCATTGCTTATTATTGTTTCTATGTGTCACATCTTTAAAAACAAACTTACATCCTACGTTTGATGTAAGAATGACATTCCCCTTTCCAACATTCTTTGCTTTTTCTTTGATTCCCCATTTGTACATTACCAAACTCACCACATTGGTAGGTTGGGAAAAATATTCTATAAGAGGTGATATGAAAGCATGCACAACAATTGGTGATCCATAAGTGTCACTAAAAGCGATGTTTAGTATATTGCATTCTCAAACGAGATATACATTTTTATCCTCATCTTCAACAATGGTGGTGATCTTGTGATCATGCCTCTTTGTGCTATTAAATTGGCATGTCTTGACGTTACAGGCATGTTGATCTTGCTTTCAAATTACGGACCACTTCTCGATTCAGAGCCTCTCATGGCTTATCATCTTTCCTTATGGATTTTCCTTGCCTTGTGGATTTTCCTTCATGTTGATGGGTACATGGTTCATGCAACTCCTTGCAATAAAGATGATCTTATATCATCAGCTTTCTGTTTCATAAAATTGAATATGTCACCTTCTACAGTAACGCTAATCTCCATTTTGATGTGCATGAAATATCGATGTTTTAAGCCAATCTGGCTCTGATTTCAATTGTTGGGTTACCCAAAATTTCTTCCGTTTGATGAAAATGGGAATTAGAAAAACAAGAATAAAAAGAAAACTCTTATATATTAGGAAAACGATTTTACAAATGTGGTTTTATTTTGTGAAAAACTCTTAAGTTTTTTTTGGATTCCATTTTAGAAATGGCATCCAAAACTTCTATTTATACTAGTGGTGACTAGTGCAAAAACATTCTATAATACTCTCTAATTCATGTTCACTTAAGTAAATAATTATTATCATTCTCTAATTCTCTAGATACGTTTTCTTTTTCATAGGTCTTGACGTTCTCCATTTTATTTTAGATTTCTAAGTTGGGTTAATATAGGGAACATCTCACACGTTTTTCTTCTCAAATTATACACACATCACAGTAATAATCAATCGCAGGTAGATGAAAATATTAAAATGCTTATTGTTTAATCCATCATTAACCATCGAGACATAATCAATCATTCACCATCGAGACGCAGAGAGATAAATGAAATAAGATGAAGAGTTTTTGTGAGGCATGTATACCTCTTCTCTGAGTTGTTTAAATTTAAAAATGTAAACCTCTTCTCTATGATATAAAAAAAATTTTGGCTTGACCTTCCGATGAAGTTTCAGCAACCTTCTCCTTATCATTAGTCAATCATCCAACCTTTTGCACCAACCTTTTGCACCAAGGGCCGCTGGTCTTTCAAATCCTCGGCTTCAACCATGGCCACCACCTCAGCCACCTTAGCACCAAATGCCAGGGGGTTCCTCCGCTAGTGTCCATAATTTGAGAATTCTCTTCTCGCTTTGCCAATTCATCCGAGTTATGATTGTTTAGTTTCAACTATAAGTAGAGATCGTATGTTACATTGTTCAGAAGTTAAGTTGAATAAATTATTTTCAGTAAATAAGTCTCTCACTTTCTCATTATCATATGAAGGGCTCAGACAGATGACAACAAAGAAATAAGAAGAAGTTGAAACTAACCATACCTGATTCTAGCTAAACTTCTTTTTATCCTCCCATTGTGGATGTCAGGCCACTTCTGTTGTCCCTAAAGCACTAAGCTTTTTGATATCGTTAAAAACATTGACCGGAATCAGCCTACCGATTATATGACGAAATGCTCCAAAAAAACAAACATAAAATAGAATATTTTAAGATAAAAAACGAAGAACGACGCATTGAGCAAGAGTCACAACAACCTCAAAGAATACCAATATCTACGTTCCAATCAGTAAAAACCTTCCTTTTAAAGTCGGAGAGCGATGCTTCGTAGATTAAGACGTAAAAGTACTTTTTTGCCAACTATAGAATTTGCTGGGATAACAGGTAATGAGACGAAAACTCGAGACTTTATGTGTGCGTAGAAGAACCCGGAGTTGGTTACTTCAAGCATAAAAGACTCTATAGACTTTACTATAGAGGACATTTCCTCTACCATTGGGCAAGCCACTTAAACTTCTCACTCCACTCCTAAAAAGAGAAACCCCGACTATATTCCAACTCATAGCAGGTGAGAGTTGTGTAAAGCATAACACTTGAGAAGAAGTCTACGCATAGAAAACTACAACCTACATGAAGTGCAGAAAGACTCGTAAAATCATATGTAGCATGGACGATTATCTCTCTGAGGGATAATGCAGTTTAAACCTTCAGGCATACCAGAAACGTCAAACATGGTTTCCAATGATTTAATCATCAAATTTTTTAGAGAAATTTGTAAGAAAGTTTACTCATCAGAACTCACATAACCACCGATTGGAAAACCATCGAAAAATTCAAAAATTGCATCAAAGCTAAAAAAAACCACAAAAGCACTAAAACAATTGTAAATCTCAAAACAACTATTTCAATATCATCAATCATCATCTATAATCTTAAAACCAGCAAAGATCTCAACAAACCCCTAAAAGACAAAATATTTAAACCAAAATAATCCTAAAACTACAAAAACTCAAAACCATCTAAACAACAAAATTTATGTGTTTGCATATTTCATTATTTTATTTTTTAGATTTACAAAAGAAAGATATAAGAAAGAAGAAGGCCAGAAGAATAGAGTAAGAAAAAGGAGGTGAAAAAGGAGGTGAAAAAAGAGATGAAAGAATATTTATTTTGGAATCACTTTTGAAACCAAAATTGGGTTAAATTTGTACATATATGAGATTGGTATATGAGTTCAGGTTGGTAAAATATATGTCATTACAACCTTACATTGTAGTATAAGTATAAAAATTTCATTGCAAATGTCTCATGAAGTATACAAATTTCTCTCATAATTTAATGTTTAAAAACATGTAAATTTGTAAACTATTGTCAGGTTTTGTATAAACAAAATGTGTAAGTGGATGTTGATCAATATTAAAGCTAAAAGTGATCGGTTGACAGAAAAATCGAGTATTCAAAGTAATTTTTTAATTTTTGGGTATGGGTCTCTCGAGATAGATACAAAATTTTTGAGAAGTTTGTTTTGTAGTACATTTTAAAAACAGACTTTTGGACGAAAACCTAAATGTTAGTTTTGCAGTTAGCAAAATTTTGTATTTTTAAAAAATAATTCATAAGAAATATGCTTTACAATTACATTTTTATGTATAATTCTTGAGAAATTTTATTTAAAAATAGATATATTAATTTTGCAATTGATGAAAGTTGAATATTTGAATAATACTTGTGAGAAGTCTCACTTGAATTTAAATTTTTTTTAAAAAAATTCTCAAGAAAATTTTTATCTTACAATTGATGAAATTTTGTATTTTTAAAGAATTTTTTACGAGAAATTTGTTTTACATTTATATTTTATATGTAGACTTTTTGAAAGTGTTTTAAAAACCAAAATGTAAATTTTGCAATTGATAAAATTTTGTATTTTCCAATAAGACTTTTTTAAGAAGTTTGGTTATTATTTTATCTTTTTATGCAGATTTCTTAATCCATACGTGTTCTTTGAAAACCAAGATTTCAAAATTAACTTTTATTTTTTATAGATGTATTCTGGAGAAATATAAATAAAAAATGTAAATGCAAATCAGATTTATCACAATTGTTTTTGAAAATACAAAATACTGTCAGTTTAAAACTAATGTTTCTTTTTAGTGAATACTTCTCCAGAAGTCCGAAAATGTAAATAGGAATAATACTTTTCCTGAAGTGTTATTTGAAAATGCAAAAATTCGTCAATCGTAAAACATACATTTTTGTTATCAAAAAGTATTTCTCGAAAAATTTGCATGAAAATGTAAATGCAAAATAAACTTATCACAAAATCTTCTTTAAAATGCATTTCAAAACTAATTTTTATGTTTTCAAATAAATTTTCTCAAAAATTTTACATGAAAATGTAAATGTTTTCACAGAGTTTTCATTGAAAATGCAAAATTGCATCAATATCAAAACTTACCATTTTATTTTCAAATAAATTTTCATGAACAATATAAATTTGAAACAAACATCTCAATAAATGTTTTTAAAAATGTAAATATTAATCAGAGTTCTCAGGAGTTCTTTGTTAAATTGAAAAAAAAATTAAGAAGACATTTTAGTTTTCAAAGAAATTTTCGTGAAATTTGCATCAAAATATAAATAGAAAACAGATTTTTTAGAAGTTTATTTGAAAATATAAATTTCATCAGTTGGAAAATTAATTTAGTTTTAATTTGCAAACAATATAACTGTTCAAAATGTAAACAATATACTTTGTAAGTCTAGTTGGATTTTGTCTTAATAGTATTATGTTCATTGATAGATTTGCATTATATTTTTGTCTTTAAAAGTATAGAAAATTAGTTATTTTATAAGAAAGAAGAATAGAATAAGAGAAAAGAGGTAAAAAAATGAGGAGAAGATTTACATGGAATCACTTTTTGAAACCAAAATTATGTTAAATTTGTACATATATGAGATTTAGAAAATCAGATTGGTAAAGTATTACAAACTTACATTGTAGTATACAAATTTTATTGTAAACTTCTCTTGTATCCTATTTTGTATTTTATTTTACAAAACAAACTTTTTAATTAAAATCGCGTATTTCTTCACAACTAAAATGTGACTGATTTTTTTTAAATTATTTTGTTTTATAATTCTAATTTTTATACTCACATGAGTTACATTTATCAAATAATTTTTTTTAAAATTTTAGATTTATATTTACATTCAAATTTTGTATTACTAAATTAATAATACAAAACTTAAATTCGACTTCAACGAAACAATAACGAGCTAGTAGACATGTACCAAGATGTTACAAATAATTTGAGCCATATATTCTTATTTCCCAAATAGAACAAATTTGTTTCATTTCGTATCCTCGAGTGAAGAAAACATGCATAATGTGATTCTTGGTATTACAAATTGTCCTAAGGGGTTGGGTACTTGGGTTTGAAAAGCCAATGCAGGAAGCAAAATGTTCAGATATTTCAACTCTGAGTGTGATAACCAAAAACATTCTTCTCACTGATCTATAGAACCAAAAATTTGAAGATCTTGTTGACGACATAGAAGAAGATGCGCTGGACGAGTTCGATTAAGAGATCTCTGATGGCTCATATGTGGAATCTAATATTTGATTAATGTATAATTTATTTTCTTATATCAGTTTATTTTTTGTTTTTCTATAAGAAAGTTTAACAATTGTTACTAATACTTTCACATATACTATAACAATTTTTACAAACTACGTATTCTAATAATTGACACTTATAGAATTACAACTAAATATTAATTAATTGGATTTGAATTTTTATTTTGTTCTTATATCATAAACACACATTATAACATATAAATGTTTATAATTATTATAATTAAGTTAATTTTAACGAAGTTGAATTTTCATGTTGTCGACGGAATTGTGACGAATTTACAACGAATTCTTTGCTAATCCATCGTAAATCGCATATCCGACGTTAATCCGTCGTAATAGTCAATTGTCTCACCTTAAACATCAAAACAAACATTACGATGAATTTACTATAAATTCGTCACTAATCCATCATTAATCAAACAAACCACGTTAATCCGTTGCAAAATCCATATTCATCCAAATATACTAGCATATTACGACAATTTACAACATAGTCATCGTTAAATTGTTGGTCAATTAACGATGGATTATCGACGAATGCAATGTAAATCATCAGTTAATTCAATTACTTTCACGGAAAACGATGCCGATTATTTCAAATATTACCAACGATTTAGCGATAAATTCTTTTGTAATTTAAAATTTTTAACCATTAGTTCCTGCGAGAAAATAAAAATATTTGTGCCAATTTAGCGTTGATAAGTTGCTAATCCGTTGCAACGTTATGACAGATTAGCGCCAGCCACAAAAATAATATATAGGCACCGAGATTCTCCCCCCTTCATTATACAAACTCCACAATCTCTCTAAAATTTCTCTAACTTCTCTCTATAAATTATTCTACTTCAAATTTTCAGATCGTAATAAAATCGTGAGGCTTATTAAATATTATGTTTAAAATGTACTTTAAACTATATTTTCAGATCGTAATAAAAACGTGAGGCTTATTTTGTAGATGACAGGATGGCACATCCACTACGTGGACTTCTTGCATGAGCAAGAAGGTCGCGTTTTGGGGAAAACTAGGAGCGGATTATCGCGTCAACCATCATCAGCTACGAAGATGGTTCCCGAGACATAGACACCTACTCCTCCACAACTCCAACGCCAACAACAACACCACCGACACAGATTCAACAACAACCTGTTGAATCTCCTCTACCATAATTTGAGCATAGAGGATCTACTATTGCAACCAGACTGAGAAAGTCTCGACAGATTCAACCCGGTGCGACCACTAGAAACTTACTAATAAGATTTTATCAAATAATTAAATATATAAATGTTATATAAATATTTATAAATTTTGTCAATAAATTAACTTTTTTTTAACTAATAATTTTTCAGGTTTAGGGTAGACAACAAATTTAGTCGGATCATGTACAACACATTCAAAGGCTATTTTACGGAGTAACACCCTAACTGGAACCAAATTTCAGATTACATCTAGAAGACTTTTTCAAATATTTCGCGGTAATACTTAAATTGTTTACTTTAATTTTTATTACATTTTTCATTTTTTGATTTATTTTTGATTGTTATAACAAAATGGTTTTGAGACATGTCAATCTACGAGTGCCTGAAGAAGGTCTTCGAAGAAAAGGCTACAAAACGGTGAGGGAACATCGTTTAAAACTAGAAGAAGCGAGGAAGGTGAAAAGTAATGACGCAAAGCCCTTGTACGTATCTTCGCTTGTATGAAACGGGCTAGTTCAATATGTTAGAACGCGAAAAACCGGATATAAAAATCACGATATGAAAAAACGATTTACGGATCAAACGATTGAAAACCGAATTAAGAAGAAGACGAATTCGTGGAGGCGAGATTTGATCTCTTTCCTTAATTCAATAAATCTCCCGCAGTGTGGCGGTTTGATGAGATTTTGAATCCCAGGATACAACCACAATGAGACTACAATCGCAACACCCAACTGTAGAATCTACGAACAAGAATCTACGCTATACTCTCGATAAAAACTTACAGTGCGTGGAGAAGAGAGGAGGAAGATCGCTGGAACGACTTTGGGAGAGAATGCGGCCGAATTAGGTTAATGAGGATTAAGGCTTGTTTTTATAGCCTTAAGGGAGCGGTTTTCGCAACCCTAAAACGTGGGAGGAAACCGAACCGACGAAAAAATCGTGGACTGTTAGGAGAGAAAACCGTGGGTATGGTTTAGGGTTTTGACTTGGTTTTGAGTCAAAACCATAATCAAAATTTGGCCCAAAAAGAATCTTATTGGGCCTACGGCCCGCCTACGGCCCTTTGCCAAGACCCAAGACCCAAGACCCAAGACCCGAGACCCGAGCCCCGATCCCCGAGCCCGAGCCCTGAGCCCGAGCCCAGCCCGGCCTGGCAGCGACGGTGGCGCGCGCGTGGCTTGGTCCCTTTTCTCTCCAACTCTTTTAAGCTACTACATAAGCTCTCCCATTTATATACTAGAGGATTTTTGCTCAAGTTTCCGATGTGGGACTTTTGTCCCTCCTCATTAATGGGCTTTTTAATGAGCCCAATGCCCATTTCTCATTCACATTCCAACAATTTTTGCAATTAATATTTGGGTTATATTACCCAATTGAACATGCAAATTTGTTCA
>JAEVFF010001337.1:75929-133964 GCA_018901945.1 Pugionium dolabratum
TCAAGAACATTTTAGGAATAGGTCTTTTTTCGGTTATACACTTTTGTATCTTTTTCCTTTTGTGCACTTTTGTAAACTTTCCTTTTATTTGTTTGAGTCGACCCTAGAAGGTCAAGCTGTCGAGCATATTAATAAGGCTCCTTCCAGCATTGTAGTTGGACAACCTTTTTGATTATTAATAAAGTAGAACTTTTTCCCTACGAGCTTTCTCTCAAGAGAGACTTGTGCGCTTAGAACCTAGTTGAGAACAGCCCTCCTAGCTCTAAGTTTGTGATTTATCACGAGGTTCATCACCCCTCGTGTGGTTCACTTCACCCTTCCATCGTTTACCAACCAGACAACCCCTATCCAGAAGCCTAAGGTTGAGTTTCTCACCTAATCTTCTACAAACAGCCCACGCGCATACATCCTTGAATCAAGGCTTGTATCATGGCACCAAGCTCTAACTCAATCGGATTTGGGAAGAATGGATACCAGGGATTGGATCACTTACCGGCATTTGTTGAAGGAGAGATTCGATGAGTTGTGGGATGACCCAATAGCAGAGCTCAAGCAATTACAAGAGACAGAGGGAATTCTTGAGTATCACAACAAATTTGAGGCGATCCGAACGCGGGTCAATTACCAGAAGCATACTTGGTGAGCGCCTATTTGGCAGGGTTAAGGGTGGACACGCAGATGCATCTCAGGATGTTCCAGCCAACAACAATGAGACAATGCCTGATGTTAGGAAGACTGTATGAAACAGCTCACCCGAGGAAACAGTCAGGGCAGTCTGCAAAACAACAGGAGAATATCAGAAATTATACCAGTGGAGCAAGAGGGACTAGTACCTTCAGAAAGGAAGAGGATAACAGGCCAGGGTTGCTAGCTAAACCAAGGGAGCTACAACCTCGAAAGACTTTGAGTACCGCAGAAATGAATGAGAGACGTGCCAAGGGATTATGCTATTTTTGCGACGAAAAATACACTCCCGGTCACTATCTCACACACAAAAAGACACAAATATTCATGATGGAAGCAGAAGATGACTCTGAAGAAGAAACAGAGGAGATGATAACCACCAATGCCGATTTAGCTCATATTTCATTGAACGCATTGGCGGGAATCACTGATTATCATACGATGAGAGTAAGAGGAATCAGTGGTACAAGGGTATTGTTCATTCTAATAGACACGGGTTCGACTCATAACTTCCTTACTCGTGATATTGTGGATAAGTTGGGTCTACGAATGCAAGCAGCTGGGTCAGTAGAAGTGGCAGTAGCTGATGGAAGTAAGCTAGCAGTGGGTGGAAAAGTAGAAAATTTGGAATGGAGATTTCAGAATACAGTTTTCAAGGCAGACTTCATGGTTATTCCATTAAGAGGATGCGACATGGTTTTAGGCGTTCAATGGCTCCAGACTTTAGGTGCCATTACATGGGACTTTTCTAAATTAGAGATGAAGTTTAAAGTGGGACAGCAGAAGGTGATCTTACAAGGTATCAAGGAAGATTCTGTGAGGTCTGTGAAGGCATCCAAATTGAATAGATACAGAGAGAACCAAGCTCAATTATCAATGTTGTGTGCAACATCTTCCTGTTGGCCCAAAACTATAATCGGTCAAGAATCATGCGCAGACTTGGAGGTCAGTGAGACTGAAGGAGACTTGCCAAAAGGTATTAAAGCACTCTTGTATGTTTATAAGGATGTGTTTCAGGAACCGGAACAGTTACCTCCATTCAGAGCACGACATAATTACAAGATTCCCTTACACGAAGGCGCTGATCCAGTCAACCAACGACCTTATAGGTATGCTACCTACCAGAAAAACGAGATTGAAAAAATCATTCAGGAAATGTTGGATAAGGGTACAATTCAACCAAGCTCTAGTTCATATGCATCTCCTGTGGTTTTAGTCAAGAAAAAGGATGGTAGTTGGAGGTTATGTGTAGATTACAGGGGGTTGAACAATTTGACTATTAAAGATCGCTTTCCAATTCCATTAATTGAAGATTTATTGGATGAGCTAGGAGGGTCGAAAGTGTATTCCAAGATAGATTTGAGAGCTGGATATCATCAAGTAAGGATGAACCCGGGGGATATTCATAAGACAGCCTTCAAAACTCATTGTAGACATTACAAATATTTGGTGATGCCGTTTGGGTTAACGAATGCTCCGGCAACCTTTCAAGGGTTAATGAATGATGTCTTCAAGGATTTCCTACGAAAATTTGTGCTTATATTCTTTGATGACATCTTGATTTATAGCAGTTCACAATCTGCACATGAAGAACATTTGAAGACAGTTTTTGAGGTGATGCGAGTTCACCAACTCTTCGCAAAAAGGAGCAAGTGCACATTTGCAACAAATCGGGTAGAGTATCTAGGCCATTTTATCCAAGCGGAAGGCGTATCAATGGATCCAGCCAAAATTAAAGCAGTCGCCGAGTGGGTTGTGCCAAGTAACGTTAAACAATTACGAGGCTTCTTGGGACTTGCAGGTTATTACAGGAGGTTTGTCAAGAACTTCGGTACGATTGCTAGGCCATTGACAGCGCTAACCAAAAAGGAAAACTTCAGCTGGAATAACGAAGCTCAAGAAGCATTCGATGAATTAAAGCAGGCTTTATGCTCGGCTCCCGTATTGGCATTACCTGTGTTCGACGAGGATTTTGTGGTAGAAACAGATGCTTCAGGACAGGGCATTGGGGCGGTGTTAATGCAGAAGGGACATCCCATTGCATATATCAGCAGGCACTTGAAGGGAAAACAACTCAACTTATCAATTTACGAAAAGGAGCTACTAGCGGTCGTGTTCGCAGTGCAGAAATGGCGTCACTACCTGATTTCAAGGCATTTTGTCATCAAAACAGATCAGCGGAGCCTGAAGTATCTATTGGAACAAAGGCTCAACACCCCTATTCAACAACAATGGTTGCCTAGGCTGCTAGAGTTTGATTATGAGATTGTGTATAAACAGGGCAAGGAGAACTTGGTTGCAGATGCATTATCACGAAAAGAAGGCTCAGAAATTTTACACATGGCTATGACAGTCAATGACTGTGATATTATGAAAAGAATACAAGCAGGCTATGAAGTTGATCCGAATGTGCAAGAACTCATTCAGATTTTACAGACAAAACCAGAAACTAAACCTCTCTTTTCGTGGTCACAAGGAGTACTTAGAAGAAGAAGCAAAATTGTAGTGCCAAATGATTCTGCAGTTCGACAATTCATCCTGAGTTGGATGCATAGCTCGTCGAATGGGGGACATTCAGGTCGAGAAGTCACTCGACAACGGGTCACTGGTCTATTTTATTGGAAAGGCATGAGTAAGGACATTCAACGGTACATTAGAAGCTGCGATATCTGTCAACAATGCAAATATGACACGCGGCATCTCCGGGATGGCTCCAACCATTGCCTATTCCGAATATTATTTGGTCGGACATTTCTATGGACTTCATCGAGGGACTCCCTCTCTCCGCAGGGAAATCTGTCATCTTCGTTGTAGTGGACCGACTGTCAAAAGCAGCTCACTTCATGGCACTCTCACATCCGTATTCGGCGGCAACAGTTGCTCAGGTGTTTCTTGACAACGTCTTTAAACTACACGGCTTACCCTCCTCGATCGTAAGTGACAGAGACACAGTATTCCTCAGCGAGTTCTGGCAAGAATTGTTTGCGTTACAAGGGGTGGCACTCCATCACTCATCCGCTTACCACCCTCAAAGTGATGGACAAACGGAGGTCGTCAATCGATGCCTCGAAACTTACCTTCGGTGTATGTGCAGTGACAGGCCGCATTTATGGAGTAAATGGTTATCGTTAGCTGAATATTGGTACAACACCAGTTATCATTCAGCTATCCAAACAACACCTTATGAAGCTGTTTACGGTCAACCTCCTCCTATTCATCTACCGTATCTGCCAGGTGAAGCAAAAGTGGCAATGGTGGCGAAAACACTACAGGAACGAGAAAACATGTTGTTGTTGCTTAAGTTCCACCTCACTCGTGCCCAACACCGCATGTCGCAGGTAGCTAACAGACGGCGTTCGGAGAGAAAATTCGAAATCGGTGATTTGGTCTATGTTAAACTTCAGCCATATAGGCAAAGCTCAGTGGTAGTTCGAAGAACCCAAAAACTCGCTCCTCGCTATTACGGTCCATTTCGAGTTTTGGATAAATTTGGACAGGTGGCTTACAAACTGGATCTGTCTTCCTCTTCTCAGATTCACCCAGTCTTCCACGTCAGCCAGCTGAAGCTCCGCGTGGGAAACAAAATTATTTCAGCAACTTTACCACCATCAACGCCAGATGCTCTGCTCAAGGCACCAGAAAAGCTTCTGGAAAGGCAAATGGTTAATAGACAAGGGAGGGCAGTAACAAGGGTGTTGGTCAAATGGTCTCATCAACCTGAAGAAGAAGCTACTTGGGAGTATCTTGCTGATTTGTTGCAGAAGTACCCTGATTTCAAACCTTAAGGTCAAGGTTCTTAAGGAGGGGAGATTTGATACGAAAAAGTCAATATTAATCAGATGGTTACACGTGGAGGGCAAGGATGGTACGAGGATCTAGCTCCTACAACAATAAAAGGCGACAAACGGCAATTGTTCTTTTATCTTTTTGAGCTGTAATTTTCAGAACATTCTCTCTCTTTTCTGTTAATCGTTTCCGACTTACGCATCCTCGGGATTAGAAATTATCTTCAAAACAATTTCTGGGTCAGGTGTGAGAGATCGTTGTTTCATGAACAATCGATCTTCTTAAAGAACTAAGACTATAATTTAGGTTAATTTCTCTGTTATATTTTGTTCTTATCATTAAGAACTTAAGTGTTTAAGTTCTTAAGCTAGATCGCACCCAAGCGGAAATAGGCTCCCACTGTACAAATATCACGAATTGTCTAGAAGCTGGAAAAAGAAGCTAATCATAGAAAATCTGAGTATCTCTCTTATATATGGGAGACTCGTGTACATTGACTCATTGAGATTTATAACACTCTTATCAGCCAATTAAAATGTCAGCTCACCAATCCTTTTCACTTATTTCCTCTTTATTATGTAGCTTGTTCTCTCTATATTTCTGTGAACCTATACTCTCCAGTGTTTATCAGTTGCTTTCTTCTCTCTTATCTCATCGCGATTATTGTTCTCTTGGTCCCTTTTGGTTGGTCACTGTGCAGGATCTTGGATACATCTCTTGATATGAGTTTGTCTTATCATGCTGAGACGGATATAAAAACAAAGGTTAATAATCGTTCGTTGGGTAATTTGCTTTGTTGCTTAGTGGGAGATTCGATCAAGTTGTGGGACTCTAAGGTCCCTAAAGCTGAATTTTCTTATAACCACGCTCATAATAGTAGTTTTGGGTTTAGTCCTTTTTAAGTGATTTATGAGATTGTCCCTTGCGCACCATTTGATCACACTTGTCTTCATGGTAATATTGCAACTTTTATTAACAGTATTGCAACCGTTCACGCTGACACTAAGGAACATTTTGAGGTGTCTACGTCAAAGTACAAGTCTGCAATTGTCTCTCTTCGTTTTTTCCCTAGTTTTTCAGACGCATTATCTCGTCTTGACCGTCCATACTAAAGAATGTACGCTGGTCCATGAAAACGAGACCCAAAAAAAAGTTGAGATAAATTTTGGGGCATATAAAAAAAAGAGAAATTACTTGAAATACCCTATATATTACCCATAATTATTAGTTTACCAGGAAAAAATGAAAATTTACTTGACTATCCTATAGCTTAGGGAAAAAGTCATTTTAGCTCTTAGTTATATTTAAATTATTTAATTAATAAAATAATATATTTTAAAATATTTAATAAAAAAATATTTGGAAAGTGAAATATAAAAAAACTGAATCGACAATTTTTTTATTTTCCCTCTTAATTGACATTTTCTCTCTCTCTTTTCTATTTCTCTTCTCTCTCTCTCTTCTCTTTCTCTTCTCTCTCTTTCTCGTCTTCTCTCTTTCTCGTGTTCTCTCTTTCTCTTCTCTCTCGTGGTACTCTTTCTCACGGTGCTTTCTCTCTGTTTTTCACGTCGCCGTCGCCCTCTCGTCATGTCACCTCTCGCCATAAGTTTTGTTTCTCCCTTCTCTTTTTTGTTTCTCTCCTCTCTTCTCCGTTTCTTCTCCTCGCCATCGTTATGACTCAGTTAAGGTAAAATATTAGTTTATGTTTAGTGTTTTTTTGTCTTCCATTTTTGCGTTTATCGTGCTTTCCATTATCGTTGTTTTGGGTGCCTCTTCTTCTTCCATCGTAACCCAGCGATTCCACTGTGGCTGTGAATTCGTCTGCGAAATCGTTTGCGAAATCGTCTGCAAATTCGTCATTTGCGTTTTTGTCGGGTTATTTGATGTGTTATTACAGAAATCTTGTTGAATTTTTATGTATGTCATGGCCGATTTATCATGTATTTATGGTAGATTTATCATGTATTTATGGGAGATTTATTATTTAATTGTGACAGATTTAAATTGACGATAATTTACAGATATAGTTGACTTATAGCGATATACTTATTAATTATGTTGTTTGTCGTGGCAGATTTACATTGACGAGAATTTACAGACATGACTGACTTATAGTCATTTGACGGCAGACTTATTAAAGCCATGCACAACAACATTCAAGCCATGCACAAGAAATTAGGAGTTAATCCACTACATCGAGATGAAAATGACGATAGGATACCAATTATGTCTAACAACCAAGTGTAGACAAAATTTTAACTGAGTATACACATTGTGGAAAACTTTTCAAATTTTTATACATATTATGGTAGATATATCTTAAATTGCACATAGACTTATTAAGTTTGACTTTGTGAGAGAATTTTAAATTTAGTATTCACAATGTGATAGACTTTGGGCATACATCATAGCATACTTCTAATGATATTTGGACAGAATTAGTTATTATTACTAATGTTATACCAGACTTATCATGCAATTTCAGATGAAAACCGAATAAAATTTTTACAAAGTAGCAGTATAATTTTACAATTATGTCCAACTTGACTACAACGCGAAAAAATATACTCTTTTCTGCGGTGTTTTTCTCCATTAAAATTTCTAAAGCAAACTTCATTCACCCACTCTTTGGCCTACCAGGCTGTTGACGAACCAAAGGTGTCAAACAAACTTGAGCCAAAATTTTAGTAGGTGTTTTTTCTTCGTAAATGTGTACCTCACTTCTAATTCACAAACTCTACTATAGCAATGAAAATCTTCATACACCATAGCAACGAATTCACTAAAGCTTGTACCTTCACTATCATATAAAATTTGACATCCTTTTTCTTTATCAGCGACAAATACCCACATATTTTTTCAAGTTTTCATCGAACACAAACAATGATAATCTCTTCCATGTCTTTATTTTAACGGTATTGCCGAAAATTTATGTCTGAAAATAAGCTTACTCGTGACAATGGAGGTGAATGGCGGCAACCCTAATTTAGGTTAGAAACGCTGGGGTTTTCACGTAATATTCGTTTTTCGAGGACCTAATATGTAAATACAGAGCAAATGTAATGAAAATCTGCCATAAAACTTGTTTCATAAATCTGCCAATTAAACTCTGCCGGGATTATTAGGGTAGTGTAGTAAACTTTTATTTATATCATCTTATCCCTAATATATTATTTGAAAAACTTTTTAACAAACTAACCTTACCATGACGTGTTAATAACAAAAATGACATGCTGACGTGTCAACACCACAACGAGTTTCAGTTTAAATATATAAAAGGGTTTAAGTTATTAGAATAATTACAATACATACCATTGATATTAATTTAGTTAGACAATCAATATATTTTATTGAACTAACCAAAAAATAGTATTACATTTGCAAAAACAATAATTTTTATTTTTTTAAAATTTTTAATACGTTAATTTATAAATAATTTCAAATAAATATAAATAGATTTAAGTTATTACATAATCCCTAATATATTATTTGAGAAAAAAATTAAGAAAATAATATTACTCTCACGTGTTACTAACAGAAATACGATTCTTACACTTCATCATTATAGTAAATTTTAAATAAATATATAAATAGATTGACTTATTCGAATAATTACAATATATGTCATTGTTATTAATTTGGTTATAGTATTAATATATTTTATTAAACTAACCAAAAAATACTATTAAATTCATAAAAAACTAATTTTTTTTCTTTCTTAATTTATATATACAAAAATTAATGTTAAAAGTAATTTTAAATAAAAATTAAAATTATATAAATATTTAATTTATATTTACTAATAAAATATAATTTACGAATATTTTTCTCCACATGTAAAAATCTAGTATATATTAAAGGAGAAGCACTTGAGTTCTAATTTGATGATGTGTCATCACCATATTCACTCTCACTATTTTTTCTAATTAAATTAATAAAAAATCATTAATTACACCTAATGACCAAACAACTCATATTCATTCATTCAAATTAATGAATTTATTTTTGTTTTTGTTTATAAACAAAATCAATATATTTTCAAATAAAATTTTATATTATATCAATTGGTTTAAAAATAAATTCGAATTACTAATAATTATTTTATTATGACTATTTTATATATAAAAATATTCTATAATATAAAAAATTAGTTAAGACTACTAATTTCATTAATTTAATTAAAACATGTTATAAAATTTTTACTTAATGTAATGTAATATATTTATACAAAACTAGCAAATATGTCAAATTTTATTAAATTTCTCTATTGTAATCAACAATTTCATACAACCATTAATAGTTTATATATACATATTTTTAAAAAACTTATACAATTCTTTGATATAGTAGATTTAGTATACTCTTTTTTATACTATTCTAAACGAATTTTTCCTACTAATATGTGAATGGTTTAAAATTTGTTTTGAAAGATTTGAATTTATTTTTGTGAATGAACAAGTAAGTTATTTATACATTAATCTCTATATCATTTATGAAATTTTTCTGAGATTCTAACAATTATTTATTGTTTTTTTATTTTAAAAAAAGAAATTTGAAGTATTTGTTTATCATCTACTAATGATTTTAAAAATAAATTGAGATTTTCAATAGAGTCAATAGATCTTTATAAAAAAAATTTATAGTTATGAATAACACAAAAAAAAATATGATAAATTTTTTTTATATTTTATTGAAAATTTTATTTTAATATAAACGTAAAATTATAAATTTTTCTGTGCATAGCACATGTACTATCCTAGTTTCAATATGAAACTCTGCTGCTATAGTCAATAAACCTGCTATATTTTATAAGTATATGGTATCATATAGTAAGTCAGTTATAACGTAATGGTATCTTAGTCATTAAATCTAAAATTCATTAGATCATAAGTTAGCGGTTAAAAAATATTATTACATAAATTAGCCGCCATTATGAAGTCATAGGTATGTCCACCTTTCATAAATCAGTCAAATTTTTCAGAAATTTGTTATAACCATTTGATAAATTTGCGAGATTTCACATAAGTCTGTCGCTCTCCGTCAATCTGCCACATCGATAAGTTTATAAGTCTAGTTTTTCATAAGTTAGCACAAAAAATTTGCCGACCTAAAAAATCAGCAACAATAAATCAGTCATTGCTATATAACTGCCATAAAGACATCGACAGATTTATTTGGCAGATTTTCATAATATTCTGTTTGAAATAATAAAATATTATTATTTTTGCTGATGTGAAAATTCAAAAGTAATGGCATAACTGTAATTACGTTTTTCCTATCAAATACAAATAAGGATATTTTTGATACGGAAAATATTCTAGTAATTAAAAAACATTGTATGGTAGTTTACTAAATACGCTAATTCTTTAGGATAGTTTAATAAGTTTCCAATAAAAAATCTCAAATTAACTCAAAAGCCTAAGGAGACAAGTTTAAAAAGAGTTGCATAAACGTTTTTTACCACCAATTGGATGTATAATAAACGAATCTGCTTAATTGAACAATAATTTCTACATATTTCTATGTTTGATTAAAAATGATAAAACGGATGAATGGTTTGAGTTAAAAAAAAAAAAAAGTTTTGTTATACCAAACGGGAAATGTACAAGAGACTTCTTATGGAGAAAATACCTTGATAGCATTAGAAAGAGAAGGATGTACTATCCTTTATAACTCATGGGGAGAAATTATTCTTACATAAATAGTTTGTTCCGACAAATATACACCCAATGTATTCACAATGAAAAATAAAAAGGAGTCGAGAATGATATTTGGGTACAATGAAAAAATTATCACTTCGATGATAATTATCACTTCGAGGGTGGATAAAGAAGATATTAAGAATGAATTTTTTTCAAAAGATGTTTGCATCTTAAAGTTGAAAATGGTGGCTTTAGTTATGATTCATGCAAAGCCCTAGTGGTTGGTACAAAGATCAACGAGATGCTACCAAAAAGATCAAGTGTTCCGAGTCAAACCTTGATCAATTTGAATCTCATTTGGCTGAAGAAAAGCCAATTTCATCTTTATGGACAAAACAAAAAGTTGATTCGAGTGGTGGACTTCACCTTTAAGACAAGGTGGTTCTTCATGACAAGAGTATGGATTCAATTTGGAATTGGGTTTGTTGAACTTAGAGGAAGCCTGTTGGGTTTGGATGAAGACTGAAACCATTTCTAGTACTCAACACCTCTTACGGTGTATATGAGCATGTAACTCCCGATTGTAGAAATCATATTTTGATCACATAATGAAATACAAATTTTCCTTTTCGTAAATTTTCTTCTTTTCTCTTTAAGTTCTTCCTCAAATTTTCTCCCCATTTTGTTGAAAAAAAATCGGTTCATGGATGTATCAGAAGCATCAAAGATTTACACGAAAATGTTGAATCTCCAACAAAAGAATTCAATCGACCGTAACATCTACCATCATTCACATTTTTCAAGCTCAAGATCCCAATATACAATGAATTCTTCACCTACAAAACGGAAGCGATTAAAACAACGACCATATTTGTAGCTTGGTGTATCTCCGGTTCCTAATTTTTCACTCTCTAAGTTTTAAATTAATTACAATATATTAAAAACTAACGTTGGAAAATTATATAATTTAGGTGCTATTTTTGTTAGCCAAATACAAGCAGATTTGTTAGTCAAATACAAGCAGAGTTCTCGAAAACACTGCTTTATTTCTGGTTACCGAAGCAGAATTTTTGAAAAATTTGTTTTGTCAGCCAATTACAAAACATACTTATCAGGAAATTTGCTTTATTTTTACTTACCAAATCAGACTTGTTGAGAAGTATACTTTGTAAATAAATTATCTAAATCAAATAAAAATTATGAAATATATAAAATTTTTTTTAAAAATTATTATTAACACAATTTATATACATATCAAAAGCAAATAAAAGTTATAATAAATTCAAAAATAAGGAGATTGGATTCGATCTAATGATATCAAATGTTTGATAGTTTTATTGTTATGTGTTGTGCATTAATAGTTGATGTTTGTATAGGGAATTCATGTTAGAATTTGAAATATCATGTGATAAACTTGAAATTGTGATTTACAAATTTTTAATGGAAAATAATTTGAGTTATGCATTTACTTACATATCTTTACCATATTCATCTATTTTTTGACAAAACTTTTGCATATTTAGTGAAGATTATTATTTATGAGTTTAGGGCTACGCAGACTTTTCGAGAAGTCTGTTGTAGATTTAATAAAATAGACTTCCCGAGAAATCTGCACAAACCCGAAATTATATGCAACTAAACCAGTTTTATTCAATTAAGAGTTTACGGTTGTGTAAACTTTTCACGAAGTCTGCGCAAACTGGAATATAACCAACCACTATCGTATTGAGTCTTCAAAGCAGACTTTCTGGAAGTCTGCACAACCCAAAAATTTTACCAAACCGAAATTTCAATTTAACCTTACCAAAATTTAGGAAGCAAACTTCTCGGTAATTCTGCTTTGGAACGAAAATACAAAGCAAACTTCTCGAGAAGTTTGTTTTGGAAATTTGCTTCTATAAAATTAAAATTCACCAAACCAAAATTTCAATTTAACCTTACCGACATATACAAAGAATACTTCTCGAGAAGTCTTTTTTGTATTTTTGTTCCACAGTAGATTTATGCTTTGCTGACAAAAAGCTTAGTTTTCTGGAGTTGACCATCTAATTGACGCAAAAACCGTTTTGATGACAAAAAAAAGAAAAATTTTGTAATTGAGCAATTGTTTTTTTCAAAGAATACTTCTCAAAAAGTCTAATTTATCACAAAAAACTGTTTTGGTGAAAAAAATGTTAGTTTTTTGCAATTGACCATGAATGTTTTTTTCAAAGCACACTTTTTGAGAAGTGTCTTTTGTTCGGAATGAATTTCGTATACTTCTCGAGAAGTGTAATTTTTCCGGAATGAATTTCGCAGACTTCTCAAGAAGTTTGCTTTTGTGACAAAAAAGGTTAGTTTTTTTTGCAATAGACCATGAAAATTTTCCAAATCAAACTTCTCGAAAAGTGTGATTTATCCGAAATAAATTTCATACACTTCTCGAGAAATCTGCTTTGTCCGGAGTAAAACTCGTAGACTTCTCGAGAAGTCTGTTTTGATGATAAAAAGGTTAGTTTTTTTCAATTGACCATGATTTTTTTCTAAAGCAGACTTTTCGAGAAGTCTCATTTGATGAAAAAATGTTAGTTTTCTCCAATTGACCATGAAGTTTTTCCAAAGCAGAGTTCTCGAAAAGTCTGTTTCGTCCGAAATAAATTTTGTAGACTTCTTGAGAAGTCTCCTTTGATCAAAAAATAGGTTAGTTTTTTGCAATTGACCCTGAATATTTTTCAAAGCAGACTTTTCGAGAAGTCTATTTCGTCCAGAATAAAATTTTGCAGACTTCTCGAGAAGTCTGGTTTGGTGACAAAAAGGTTAGTTTTCTACAATTAACCATGAATTATTTCCAAAGCAGACTTCTCGAGAAGTGTGTAGGTTTTATTCCGAACAAACTAGACTTCTCGAGAAGTCTGCTTTGGAAAAAATTCATGGTCAATTGCAAAAAACTAACTGATGTAATCATCAAACCAAACAACAACCAATGACAAATGGAACCAGTCCATGAGCCTTGTTCAGCTCATATGAAAAGGAAGATTAACTGGTCCAGCCCAAAGACCACTTTTAATACATTCTTAGCTCAACCAGAGCATGCCTCAAATTGGAATCAGTCGAATTGGAGTTTAGCCGAAGGATTTATTCAAGATACAATCAAGTTATATCCAACTTACCTTATTTGGGCATATGCGTTCAACTGGAGGTTTCAGGCCAAACCAAGAGGAATTAAGCCATAAAATGACTTGTTCTAGTATTTTTATTCACCTGAGAATCAAGGAGAATTGGATTCACCTCAAAGCCGGTTTGGAAGTTATTTATTTTACAATTCTATGGGATTGTTTCAAATCCAATTATCTGACTAGGCCAAAGATCGTGCCACACAGTCCAATTCAGCAACGATCTCAACCCATAACCATTGGGAGGGTTTTACTCGGTCTCTTGTGTTTGCAAGGAGCCCAAGATCATAAGAGATTTCCATCGGATCCTCGAGATATTCCCCATTTTCCAGAATATATCGACATGGTTATATACATCAAAAATTCTAAATCCGCTTAGTTTATGAGCTTCCACTCTTATGTGTGGCGACCAAGAGAGATCATTTGGAGACTGATAAATCATGAAATCATTCAGAACCTGTCCAGATACAAGAACCCAATACAAGAGATAAAAGATGCACTTAATAGACTGATTTGCACCAATTTGGACCCAAAAAAAATTTGAATTCCTTTGTGTTTGATCCAACACAAAAGCAGTTCATTCTCTCTTTGATTCATTTCTAGAAGACCCAATTAAATCCCAATGAAGTAGTAATAAAAAGCACACGAAATTAGCTGAAGGGATAGTCAAGACACATCTAGAAATGAAGATTCATGGGTGAATTCTATGCAAGTCAAGTCGAGGAGTCAATTCAACACATTTATTTCTCTAGTTTATAAACAATTTAATGTCTCTTTTGACAACATTGTTGCCAACTTCTACTATAAATATGTAGCTCACTTTGTGAGAAATCATTCAACAAATATTTCATTAATAAACTTCTTCTTTTAATAAAGTTTCTCTCATGTTCCTTGTGAATAATTCGATCTTTTGGTGTGTAATAGCCAAAGATCAATTCGGTAAATCAAGAGGTTTTTCATCCCTCTTGTGTGACCATTCACCATCCAAAGATTGTATTTGTGTTGTAAGATAGTCTCAAGCATAGGGAGATACACCATTTGTTGGAGCTACGTGTAACTCCTCTCTTAGGACTCCACCGCCTATTTTTTTTATTTCGTTTTAAGATAGTTCAGGCATTGGGAGTTACCCTCATTGTTGGTGCTACACGAAATTAGACAAATTTAGGATTATTCAAATTCCTACTTAGAATATGATCTTGGGAAGCATACGATCCAATATCATAGCACCATTAGTTTAAATTTTCAAAAATATCACAAATTTAAGATTAAAATACCTTAAAACTTTTTTAACAAAGAAAATTAAATCCTAAATTGATAAAAGTAACTCAAATATAATATTTTAATTTAATGACCTAAAACTTACCTCCAAATGCAAGTTTAATCCCCATGAAAGTTTTTTTGCAAAACTAACCCATGAGGGTAGGAAAATTACAAAATACTCCTTTTTAACTAAAAAATAATATAGAAATATCAATTACATCTACATTTCAGTTTCTGCGTGCTTTCTTGGGATCAAATAAGACTTCTCAAGAAGTCTGCTTCGGTAATCAAAAACAAAGCAAACTTCTAAAGAAGTTTGCTTTGTAAACAAAAAACCTCCATAGACTTCTTGAGAAGTTTGCTTTGTTTCTGCTTTGTAAATAAATTACCTAAATCAAATAAAAATCATAAAATATGTAAAAAAAATTTAAAAATTTTTATTAACACAATTTATATACATATCAAAAGTAAATAAAAGTTATAATGAATTAAAAAATAAGGAGATTGGATTCGATCTAATGGTATCAAATATTTGCTAGTTTTTGTTGTTATGTGTTGTGGGTTAAAAGTTGATGTTTGTGTAGAGAAGTCATCTTAGAATTTGAAATATCATGTGCTAAGTATGAAAATTTAGATTTACAAATTTTTAAAGAAAAATTGTTTGGGTTTTGCATTTACTTACATATCTTTAACATATTCATCCATTTTTTAACAAGTTGCATATTTAGTGAAAATTATTATTTAGGATTTAGGATTACGTAGATGTCTCGAGATGTCTGTCGTATATTTAACAAAGCAGATTTCCCGAGAAATCTGCACAAACTAGAAATTAAATCAACTAAACCAATTTCCTTCAATTTAGAGTTTAGGGTTGTGCATACTTCTCGACAAGTCTGCACAAACCAAAATTTAACCAACCGATATCGTATCGAATCTTCAAAGCAGACTTCCTCGGAAATCTGCACAAACCAGGAATTTTATCAAACTAAAATTTCAATTTAATACATAGTAAATTTAGAACAAAAACTTTAAAAGTTGCTATTTTAGAGTATTACTCTTATTAATTTAAATTTCTAATCATAGCATAAATTTAAAAAGGCAATTCTTTAAAATAATAGATTTTTAAGTTTTTGTTCTAAAATAACATCCTTAGTTTAAATTTCTAATAATAACACAAATTTAAGATTAATATGCATTAAAATTATATTTTAATTGAAAAAATGAATTGCTAAATTGGAAAAATGGAACCTTAAATTGAAAAAAAAAATGAACCCAAATATCATGTTTTAAGTTTATGTATAATTTATTTATAGTAAATAAGTATTTTTTACATAATTATTTATGCTATTTTTGGAATTTTAATTTTAGAATGTTAGATTTGGAAACAATACTTTTAAAAGTGATATTTTATGGTATTAGTCAATTAAAAATTAATCCTAATAAACATTCATCCTAATAAAAACTTCATCAACCGTTTGTCACATTCAAAATTCTTGAGGACATTCGGGGTTGTCCTCTACCTTTTGCTTTTGTGAGGCTCCTGGTCCTCATCATTTGTGGTATCTTCTTCGTTATCATCCTCATTCTCTTCTTCGCTATCCCCGACATCATCGCCATCAGATGCATGTGGATTATCCCCTAAGGTATCAGTACCATCGGTTTTGTTTACCTCTTCCGGCGAAAGTCCAAGAGAGAACGACGACATGGTAGATGGAAAAGCCGCATCATCGATATGAGTGGGCTCAAAAGACTGTTACACATTATTAGTTACAACAAAAACAATAATTTACATCTTAATAAATGAAAAAAAGAACAGCAGTTGTAGAACATACCAACACATTTTCATCTCGAAGTCCAGGAATTTCCTCTGTAGGTAAATTATTAGTTACAGAGTTGTCGGCATTCACGACATGGACATCATCAACATTTTTCAGTTCTTCAACATTATCTTCATTGACCTATAACTCAAAGTACAAACAATGTTAAAAATATATATTGGTAATAATTAAAATATCCGAAACTATTAGAAACAGAAGTAATCAAACTTGGATAAGAAATGAGGTAGTGCATTATAATTATGCATACAGTAGTGTAACTGATAGCAATAGCCGAACTGTATCCGTGAGTAAAGGGTTAAAAAAATTTTAAGACTAACCTCGTTCAATCCATCTTGATTAAGGGAACCGAGGACTGCATTAATTGCATCTGATGCATCAGACTCCACCCCTGTTATATCAATAAAAGAGTCCTTAGCAGACGTTCCCTCTCTCAGACAGGAAACATTTGACGTTCCCGAGATATCATTAACGTTAGCAATGAATGGTTGGTGGGTTGTATGAGTATTGGCTGATGAAGATTTGCCAATAACCTAACGAATAAAATTAAGAACCGCGTCCTGCATCTCGGTAATCTTTTGATAAATAAACATCTCAACAGATTCCTGAAGTTTCATAATTGACGCGTCTAACTTCTTGAAATTGGCGACAGATTTGTTGAGCTTCGTATCAATAGCGGTAAAATGGTCATGCAATTTTGAAGTCACGAAATCAGCAACAATACGCGGATCGTTCGAAGTACGAGATGGCGCCTTAGCAGAAGAATGCGGATGAGCAGGTTCAGGTACATTAACTCTCTCCTTCCGCTTATCCTTCTTGTCTTTCTTTTCTATCTCCTTCTTCTCCATTTCTTCACTCCGCAACTTATTCAGCTCATCCTCCATTGTCCCACCAGAGAACATAGATTTCTCAAATTTAAAATTATCCGATATCAACTTCACCATGTTGTTAGCCTTCTCATCGTCCTCATCATTGGACCACACCAAATCATCCTCATTTATTGTCATACCCTCATCATCAGGTATAATGCTAAACACTTCAACCTACAAACAACAACATATATTAAGAATCTAATTAGCATGTAATAACATCTATACCAAAAAAAATATCAAGAGTATTTCATCATAAAAAAATCTTTGTAAGAGAAAACAACAAAAATATTAGAGAAGTTTTAGAAATATTGGAAAATATTATGAGGATTCGATATTATCGGTTAACATAATAAACGATATTGTAGATGTTAAGAAAAAGAATATCGGTTAACACAAGAATGTTAACATCGTTAGCATATGAGTTAGCATGAACATCGCATATCTCAAAGTATAACACCTACATGTATCAGAACCTGTAATATGGAAAACTCCATGTTAACCAATTTTTTAACAGGACTTTTGTTTAATACCCGATACTGAAAACGTAATTCCCACTAGAATTACTGGATATACAAACTTGTGGTCCATGAATTATGGTATACGAAAACATAAGAGAGGATGTCAAAAACTTACCTAGCATTCCTCATCCAGCAACCTCGCATGTCCAGGGCTAAGACCAATTTTCTTCTTTTTGGAATATGATGAATCATCACGCGTTCTGTCATCTTGTTCCTCGTTATCATACATCTTTAGTATCAGACGATGACGAAGATTCGTTGACTTGCTCAATATCCAATATTGATGGAAATGCTTCAACCATAAGTAGTTGAATAGAGTGGACCAAACCTTGAACAACAATTGATGTATAGGATAAAGCAAGAACATCCATTTTCTTCATACTAGAAACAACCAAATCAAATGCAGCCTTTCCACACGGATAAATAAAAAAGGAATCTAAATCCCGAATTAGTTCTACATAGTTTTTTTCAATTTTGGGGTTGTGAGATGTAAGAACCAACACCGATGCTGTGAAAGCAAGACAAGCAAATTTGATCCTTTCCTCTTTATCGGCTACGGTTCTCTTTTTCAGCATCTTTATCGCAAGATCAACGGAGCATGATTGCAGATTGCCGAAGAGTGTAGGCAAGTACGGCTTCTCTTTAATGGGATGCTTCTTCTTACCCTTGGTAGGACTTGAAAATTTACCACAAGGAAGACCGGTTATGATCCCAAACTCTTTTAGCGAGAATCTAATCGGTTTACCCATAAACAAAAACCATAACTCATGTGGTTTTACAGTTTTAAGTTGCCGAATGATCATGAAATGACCAAAACTTCCAGAATATGAAGGTTTCTTGTTCGAAGCAACAACTTTCCCAAAGATGAAATTCATGAAAAATTCCACTTCACCTTCTTCGAAAGCATTCAAAATAGATGAAATTCTTTTCGTCTTGTGATATGAGTTCACGCGCTCGCCGGATAGTTTTTCTCTGACGGCAAACATCCTCTCCGGCAGCACAGGGATTGAATCATGTACATGCAAGAACAAAGACATCAATGCATGAAAAAAAATTAGGCATGTGTAATATAAAACGTATGAAACGATGTAACTGCTACCATTTCGACATCGTCCATAATTTCGAGACTGTGAGTGTATATTGTTCAAATGAATAGTGCAAGAGATGAAAAAAGGGGGTTTTTATCCTGTAGAAATACGGTTACAGATTTAGCAAAATGCGAGATTTAAGGAATCGTTGCAATGGTTGAGAAAAGGTTGCGAAATCGGAGAATTTACCGAGTTATCAGTGAGTCATACTGTTCACATGAACAGTAATAGTTGTAGAGAAATATGAGATTTACCAGAAAAAATAGCCGATAATAGAACTGGGCACGCGAGCAGCCGAAAATCGCCGCTTGCAAGAACAAAGGAGAAGGTTTTCGGGTAAAGAGAAGTGAAAAGATGGAGAAATAAAATTTTCGAAATATTTTGACGAAAATTTTTGGTTCCTCTTCTCTCATCATCATGTAATTTTATTCTGACACAAATCTGCATACGTCTGACATTTTTATTTTGCGAATCAAGGTTAGTGATTTAGATTAATAGGAGTAATATTGGTTTAACATTATTTATTATTTATACAGTAGCCAAAACAGTGTTTGATTAGATTGCAAATTATATGATTATTTTGGTTCATCGGGTGTAATTACTCAAAATATTATAAGTTTTTCTTCTTCAAATTGAATATATGGAGATGGTTTTTGGTAATTTCTTTTATGTTTTTCCTCCATTAAGGATGGTCGAGTCATAGCCCCATAAATAATCTTTTCTCGTCGTTCGTAATAATTCTTTGATTTTCGACAGGAAGCTTTGCTAAGTGGAAGAGAGATGCAATTGCTTTCTCTAAATCCGACAGCGATTTCAAGGTCGGCGCCACAAACCCTAGAGCCGTCTTCTTCTTCCTCTTCCTCTCGTATTCAGGTGATTTTGATTTCCCCCACCTCCGATTTTCGATCTGCTCTTTGTTCTTCTGATCCGAATTCTTTTTGCAGAGTTTGAGCTCCCAACGCGCTTTTCGTCTCGTAGCGAGGCCTCGTATTCCACTTGGACGGGGATTATCTCGAATTCTCTCGAGTCGACGATCTCTAGGTCAGAATACTACCTCTCTCTATCTCCGCTTAGAAATAATTCGTCTCGATATTGATTGTCTTCATTATTGTATCCTTCTGATCAGTAAAGAACATGACCAAAAGTTGCTTTAAGGATTCTCCTTTCTTAAATTTTGTTATCTATTTTCCATAGATTTGAGGCCGTATGATTGCTTTTTGTGTGTATCTTTTTTCGGGAGAATTATGTATTTTGGTATATGGTTAATTCTTGGTTTTTGTACAGTTGTTAAGGCAGTGGCAACACCAGACCCACTCTTGGAAGTAGACCTGACTGAGGAAAATGTAGAGAGCGTTTTGGATGAAATCCGACCGTACCTTATGTCTGATGGTGGTAATGTTGCATTACATGAGATCGATGGAAATATTGTTCGAGTTAAGTTGCAGGGAGCGTGTGGATCTTGCCCAAGTTCTGTTATGACGATGAAGATGGGAATCGAACGCCGCCTAATGGAAAAGATCCCTGAAATAGTGGCTGTAGAATCAGTTCCAGATGAAGAGACTGGACTTGAACTAAATGAGGAGAACATTGAAAAGGTTAGATTTTGGTATAAACTCTAGTTTGCATAGGTGGGTTTCTGTTATCCCTTGCTGAAATCCATATTGTTGGTTAGTTTTGATATAAGGTATAGGTTACTCAAGTTCTCTGTATATTTGATTGTATTAACACTTTATACTCAGTCCAATGTCTGGTGTTATTTCAAATGCTAAAGGTGTGAAACGAGGACTATAAGATAGCTATCGGGATTATATGTTTCTTGCGAAATCATTAACTGCTTGCGTGTGGGGATAATTGTGAATCATGAACAAGTAGTTCTTCAGGTCTTTTAATGGTTTGGAATATATGTGTGATGTGTGCAATATGTATTGTTTAGGTGCTGGAAGAAATTAGGCCTTACTTGATCGGAACAGCAGATGGGTCACTTGATCTAGTTGAGATTGAAGAGCCCATCGTGAAGATAAGAATCACAGGACCTGCTGCTGGAGTCATGACGGTTCGAGTAGCGGTAACACAGAAACTAAGAGAGAAAATTCCGTCAATCGCAGCTGTTCAACTTATATAGAAAAAACACTTGAAAAGACAAGTCTTCTTGTATGTATCTATTTTTGTATAGTGTTGTTGACATTTGATATTTGCTCAACGTAATCAACACTATATTGTGATTCATATTTAATACAGAATCTACTACAAATAGAGAAAGGTCACATATAGTATAATTGGTTTGAAAAGGCAAAACCGATTATGTGAAACTAAGAAGCCACTCGAGTCAGAAAGAGTTATTGATCATCAATATCAATTCAGCGCAAAGCTATTACTATTCATGGGGAATAGTCCAGAAGAAAGATTCAAGTACCACTTGAAGAAGGGACAAACTTCTACAAGATCCTTTAAAGTAAAGGAATATGTCCTTCGATACCAACCATGCCTGCTCAAGAGTTTAGACTCCTTCCATGATCCAGTCCAATTGAAACTCCATTAGAAATGAGTAACGATGCGGCTCAGTCGAAGGTATAGCTGAAAATTTCCATTGTAAGATGATAGAAGTAGGATCAAATTCAAAGTAAGGTTTGTATTCAACCGATCAAATACAAGAATAAGAATATTTCCAGAATCTCTCTCTTTTTGTGTACTATATTCTCGATAAAAATCCAAAAACTATTGTTTGATTACATTTTATCGTAAAGAAAACAGAATTTTCGCCCATCTCATTTGCTTCCCTCCTTAACGGTTTCTAACGTGCCTGATGTAAACATTAATGTTAATCTTTTCTGACTGTGGTAACTTCCACCTTTGATTTGGGTTTTTTCTTCTGCTATTTTTCTGAGGCCCACAAATGATCTACCATTTTTTTCTTGGATTTTTTGTGATAAGTATTATGAATTGGAAGATGAGTATTCTCATCTTATCACTACTCCCTCCTTTGAAATTAATCTTATCCTCAAATGAAACTAGAAAATTGTTGTTGTAAGGTCGATCGGAGTTCTCATGAGATGTGTTCGGCTAGCCTTTTCCATTTAACCAAAAATTCATCTTGTCCCACCTTAGGAAGAACTCGGACCTACCAGATCTCCTCTAGTTCCATTTCCATGGTGTTGTTGCCTGAGTGTTGCGCCGGTAACGGGTATCTAGTCTGATTCGATCCAATCGCCTTCTTAAGTGCTGAGACATGGAACACATTATGAATTTGTGTAAAGGTAGCTTGAGGCGATACATGACTGCTTATATCTTGGCCGAAATCTCGTAAGGACCGCAGAATTTAGCCGTCAATTTCTCGTTCATTCTCTTGGCAAGGGTGTGATGTCGGTATGGCCGGATTTTTAAGTATACCCAGTCGCCGATCTCGAACTGGACATCACGGTGATGTTGATTCACGTACTTCTTCATCAATTGTTATGCCTTAAGGAGATGGGTGCGCAGCTGGTAGAGATGCACATCCCGCTCGATGAGTTGTGCCTCGAGCTAACCGTTGCTTGTGGAGCCTGCCTCATACTTAAGGATGCTCAATGGATCTCTGCCGTAGACGCCTTGAATGGTGACATCTTAATTTTCGTGCGAAACGCAAAGTTATACCATAATTATTCCCAAGTTAGGGAAATCCGAACCATTGGTTGGACGCGTCACTGCATAACATCGACAATACGTCTCGAGCGTGCGGTTAACGACCTTTGTCTGCCCGTCAGACTGCGGGTGATACGCGGTACTATAGCGGAGGAAAGTGCCCACGACACGAAATAGTTCATTCCAGAAGGAAGTCATAAAGATCTGATCCCTATCCGAGACGATCGTGCGGGGGAAACCTGTGCAATTTGACCACGTTGTGCACGAAGGTGGCCACCACTTTCGTGGCTGAGTAGGGGTGCGTCGCCCAAAAAAGTGAGCATACTTGTTAATCGGTCCATGAGAATCATAATAGAATTTACTCCCTTGGAGAGGGGCATGTCGTCAATGAAATCAAGACTGATGTCCTCCCATATGCGATCTGGTATGGGTCCTGGTTGGAGCAACCCACTCGATGCCAAGGTGGAGTACTTGTGTCCTTGGCAACCCTCGCAGTCCACGCAATGTCAAATATCAGTCATCATCTCGTTCCAATAAAATACCTCAGTAATCCTCCGTTGTGTTTTCAAAACGCCGATGTGTAAGCCAAACTTGTCGTCATGAAACTCGTGAAGTACTATTGGAATCATGGGAGACTGTCTTGGTAAGACCAATCTTCCGTTGAACAGTAATTGGCCCTATATGACTACGTACCCGAGATGACTGTTTGGATTGGCAGTGCCCTTGGCTTTGAGCTGCGCCAACTCCTGATCCTCATATACTTTAGTTGATTGCTTCGAGTTGTAGGCTAGTAGGAATGGTTAGTACCAACATTGATGTGGTTGCTCCGAATCGTGAGAGGGCATCAGCAGCTCGGTTGTCACTTTCTGGTTTGTATTGGATCTCAAAGTCAAAACCCAAAAAACTTAACCATCCATTTTTGATATTCAAGACTCACTTCGTGTTGTTCCTGCAAGAACCGCAAGCTCTTCTGGTCGGTTTGAACGAGGAATCTCTTGTCAATTAAGTAATGACGCAACCTTTGGACAGTTAAGACGATTTCCATCAGATATTTTCATAAATCGATTTCAGCTACTTGTCAATTAAGTAATGACGCAACTTCTGGAAGTTAAGATGATTGCAATCAGGTTTTTTCATAAATCAATTTCAGCTACTCGTGATTCGTGAGGGCTTGGCTGAAGTAGGCGATTGGCTGCTGTTGTTGCATTATTACTGCACCAAATCCGTATCCTGATGTGTCTGCTTCTACGACAAAGGTAGCCGAGAAATTAAACAGCATCAGCACCAGAACTTGCATCATTTATGTCTTGAGTCGTTGGAAGGCTTCAATTGCCTCGGTATTCACTTGGAATATTTTTTTTGAGTAGTGTCGTGAGTGATCTTGTGATCGTGCCATACCCCTTGACAAAGCGCTGATAGTACCCCATAAGACCGGGAAATCCTCTGAGTTCCTTCATGGTTCGCGGTAGGGCTCATTGCAACATTGCATTTACTTTGGCTGAATTTGCGGCAACACTTGTTCCTGAAGTAATATGCCCCAAATATTCTAGTTGTGTAGCTCTGAACTGGCATTTTTTGTAATTAGAAAACAACTCATGCTTCTACAGTAGTGCGAGCACCACTTCCAAGTGTTCCTTGTGCTCAGTTAGGCTTGAGTTGTATACCAATATATCATCAAAAAACACTAGCACATATTTCCGCAAAACCGGTCTGAATATGTCATTCATCAAAGATTGGAAAGTTATTGGTGAATAGGTAAGTCTGAACGGCATCACCAAGAACTCGTAGGGGTCGTCATGAACTCGGAAGGCCGCCTTGGCATGTCTTCTGCTTTGACTCTGATCTAGTGATACTCGCTACGCAAATCCAACTTCGAAAATATCATAGCTCCATGCAACTCGTCCAAGAGTTGGTCTATCATTGGAATTGGATAGCTATCGGGCACAATTACCTTGTTCAATGCTCGATAGTCCACGCAGAAACGCTAGCTGTTGCCCTTCTTTTTGACTAGCAACACTAGGTTGGAAAAGGGACTCTAGATAATTCCCGTAGCGAGCATGTCGGCTACTTGACGTTTGATCTCCTCCTTCTGAATTTTTGGGTATCGGAAGGGTCGCACTCACACTGTTCCATACCCGTCTTGAGGGTGATGACGTGCTCATGGTTACGGGATGGTGGAAGCCCTACCAATGCCCTGTAGACTAATTGATTTTTCTCCAACAAATCGTGAAATTGTGTTGGTATAGTTGCCTCTTCCTTCGTTGTTTCTGTCTGAGCCCCACTAAACTCAATCAATACCCCTCCAATGTGCACAATTCGGATTTATTTGTGATGGTAATTGGTCTGCCCTCATCCACATACCACATCATCTGAAGCTTCCAATTGATCTTCGTAGGTCCTAGCGTCTTGAGCCATTGCATCCCCAAGATAATGTCTGCGTTGACGAGCTGAATTGTCAAAAAATCGGTTTCTATTTCAATCGTGGGTAGCTATAATTTTAAATCCTTACAGATGTTATCTCCTCGCACTGCCAATCCAGTCGCTAACAGCACCATGTAGCTCTCGGTGGTGGTAGTCTGCAGCTGGAGTTCACGAATCAAAGTTTTGGGGATGAAATTATGCAACACACCACAATATATCATGACGATCAAATATGTGCCTTGCATCGTTCCTCGGAGTTTCATGGTTTGGGGAGAAGACAGCTACACTATGGTGTTCAGCGATAACTCGGCTAGCTTATAGATCTCTTTGTTTTCCTCTTCTTCCATCTCTTCGTCCTCTTCTTACTCCAAGATCCGTGCCTCCATGCTGTCTTTTTTTACGATGAACACCTGCAACTCTCTGTAAGAGCACCGATGTCCCATGGTCCATTTATCATCACACTTGAAACATAGCGCGCAAGCCTTCTGATCCTTCATCTCCGCTTTGGTTAGCCTTCTGTACGACGTGCACCTCTCTTTTGCTCTCCATGGTCGCAATCTCTAAGGAGCTTTCTCCCCATCATTTTATGTGTGTTGGGTAGGGCTTGAAACATTTTTTCTCCATTGATCCTGAAGGCCCGTCATCCTCCATGAATTTCGGCCCCATCCATTCGACCTCTGCTAGCGACCCGTGAGCCTCCTCCCTTCTCCGTCGTTTTGCCATGGAAATTCCACTCCTCCACACCTGCCATCATTGTCATCATCCGATCAAGAGACCGAGGCTCGAAAAGCTTAACACCGGTGTGAATCGCTGGTTGAAAGCCGGTCATGAAGAGCTTCTCGAATACCCCCTCCTGGATCTCCAGTGACTACGACGCGAGTATTTTAAACTCCCAACAATATTCCCTCACCGTTCCCTCTTTTCGTAGTGTGAGGAGTTGCTCCGCGGGCATTATTGCGCCTCTTGGTGAAAAGTTGCCACAAATTATCTTCAACTCCTCCTAGCTCCAAAAGGGGTTTCGATACTTCTCTCACCAGAACCACTCTAACGTCTCGCTATCCAAACTTACATTCACTGCCCTTAGCTTCTACTCCTTGGTGACATCCCCCCATGTCGAAGTACCGTTCCATCCGAAAGGCCCAACTGTCAACATTCTCTCCATCATATATCGGCATCTCCACCTTTCTCGTCTGAGACTGATCACTCCCTCTATTTGGCGTTATTTCAGTGTAACCCGATCCTTCTTCATGCTCGATTTCTTCCATCGCTCCCCTTCTTCGATGTTTCTGTCATCACTGCCTTCCCTGTTAAGAGCGATTTCAGATCACCGCAACTCAACATTTCTTCTATTTTGTCCAATACGCTAAGCCGGCTCAGTTGGTGCTTCATCTCCACGATGGTTTTCTCCAACTCGTCGACTCGTGTGAAGTCATGTTGTATGCGATCAACTTTATCTTTCAAAGTACCTTGGTTTCCTTTGTTTGGTCCAGTTTCACCATGGTAGCAGGATCTCTGCTCTAATACCAAGTTGATAGAAGTAGGATCTAATTCAGAATAAAACTTGTATTCAACCGATCAAATACAAGAATAAAAGTATTTTTGGAATATCTCTCTCCCCCTTTTGTGTACTATGTTCTCAATAAAAAAATCCATAAGCTACTGTTTGATTGCATTTTATTTCAAAGAAAACATAATCTTCCTCCATCTGATTTGTTCCCTTCCTTAACGGTTTTTCACGTGCCTAATGTCACGTTGCTGTTAATCTTTTCTGGTTGTAGTAATTTTCACTTCTGATTTAGATTCCTTCTCGTGCTGTTTCTCCGAAGCCCACGAATAATCTACCAATTTTTTTCTTGGATCTTTTGTGATAAATATAAAAAATTGGAAGATGAGTATTCTCATACTTATCATAAGACATGTACAAAATTTTTCTATTGAATATTAATATTGAAGAATGACTAATGTATCGACATTGTTCCCGTTAAAAGAACAATTTAAATACAAAATTGACTTTTGATTGAATATTTTTCAATTGGAAAAAATTTTAAATGATCAACCAAGGTAAGATCATTGGGAGAGTGAAATAAAAGATAAGAAAGAGTAACTAGAGATAAAAAAAAAAGTGAACAACAATGTAGATAATCCGATTGTTTGAATCAAAAATGTCGACAATCTGGTTCATTTCAGCATGCAAGTAAGAGAATTGTACTTTGTTTTCTTCTTCGTGTTTGATTTGATAGTTTGCAAGTAAAATTGATAGGGCAAAGCTCTCAGAAGCATTGGCAGGTCCCTAGTGATTCTAAATTTTCTTTTCAGCAACTCAAGAAGTAATAGTTTTTCCTTAAAAGAAATTCTTTACTTCAACTCACCAACAATTCCATCATCTCATAAAGTTGTATCAAATACTTCAGTAGGAGATATGACAATATAAAAGAATATCCCGACTACTATGTTAAAATGGAGTTATACTTAATGGATTTTTACTGGGTATTTATAAAATTTAAAACCTATTTATACCTATTTATTAGAATTAATATTAATAGGTTTAAATAAGTATCCATTTAAAACTCATTTATTAAAAGGGTATTTGCTTTAAAAAAAATGGATACCCTATTAAACCCATTTACATTTTATTTTCGTTCAATCAATAATGATTTAAAAAAAATTATAATAAGTAATCAATAATTTTTTGTCGAAAATGAAAAATAAAAATCATGTTTTAGTACAAAATACAAAATTATATTTTTAACGTGAAAATGTGAAATTGACAAAAAAATACAAAATTAAATTTTTGGCATGAAAATGCGAAATTAGATTAAAAAAATACGAAATCACGTTCTTAGTAGAAAAATACGGAATCAAATTTTAGCGGAAAAATGCTGAATTATATTTTTGGTAGAAAAATATGGATGTACGTTTTTGACGGAAAAATTCTGAATTACGTTTTTTTGGCGGAAAAATATTGAATTATGTTTTTGACGAAAAAATGTGAAAATCACATTTTGGATGAAAAATGCTTAATTTTTGACAAAAATCTAGAATACTTTCATGACTAAAAAATGAATTTAAACGGGATGAATTCTAAATACAGTAAATTTACCCATTTTAATATTTAAAAATATTAGAAATTTCAAATTTCCTATGAAACATATGACAAAAAATTAATTTTTTTAATATTTTAATATATTTTTAATAAATACATAAATTTAGTACCTATTTTTCAAATAAAATTTAAAATATTATTTTATAAAAATATAATGTCTATAAATAAATATAAACAAGAAAAAAATACAACCTAAAATGGATTAAATGGGTTTGAATGGGTTTAAATGAGTTATTGTAATTATAAATTGGTCTAAATAGCAACCCTATTACACCTTTATAATAAATGAATTTTATACGATTTGTGGTTTAAATGTGATGAGTGTTATATGAGTGTGTTTAAATGAGGTGGGTTTAAATAGGGTAAGTTTAAATAGGATGAATTTAAATAAGGTGAGTATACCTATTTTAACATCCCTAAACGCAAACACAGTCAAGTTCTTCAATATAGTGCAATCAAACCGTATGCAAAAAGAGAGGACTCTAAATTGAAGATTTAGGAATATTTACAAAATTCCCCAAATTGTGATTTCTCTAATAACTTTTCAGAATTTCGATGAGAAAATTATTGATATAAGAGTTAGAACTGAGTTTAAAGATGCCGACCTTGTTAAATTGATGAGTGAAAGAATAAAGTTTTTAAGAAAAAAGTATTATTAAACTATTATGAAAATAAAATTGAGTAATACCCTAAAATATCATTTTTTAAAGTTTTTATTCCAAATCTAACATCCCAAAATTAAAATCCCAAAAATAGCACAAATACTTATGTAAAAATATTTATTTATTTTAAATAAATTATACATAAACTTAAAATATTATATTTGGGTTCATTTTTTCTAGTTTATGGTTTATTTTTTTCTATTAAAATATAGTTTTAATGCATTTTAATCTTAAATTTGTATTATTATTGGAAATTTAAATTAATGATGCTATTTTTGGAATAAAAACTTAGAAACATGCTATTTTATACATTTGTCTAATAAAATTTTCACATACATTATTTTATATAAATCTGAAAAAATTAGGTAGTATGAAAATAATTTATTAAAAATAAATGTTAAATTTCATAATCTAAAATAATAATTTATATCCATAATTTTTTTATTAAAAAAATTGAATTTTCAAAATCTTTATCATTTGGTAGGTCGAATATCTTTCACAAGTTCATATCTAATAACACGTGATTGAACAAATATTTATAATATCAACATTATATCCAATCATAAACTAGATAATATGTTCACACGTTACGTAGATATGACATATTATAAACTTGGATCATTATTATATTTTATTAAAATTTTATATACATTATATTACATATTTATTATATAAGATGAGTATTTATATTTTTTGTCACATTTTATTTGTGTTTTATTTGTAATATACTTACATTTTTATTTTAACACTAAATTATATCTAAACTATATTTTGGTACGATTGTATATTAAAAATTATGGACTTATATATAGTACACCTTTTTAACCATTAGTTTTGTATGTTTTGGCTATTTTTTGTAAAAATAATTATAGTTCATCTTTAAATATTAATTTTTTAAATTACCAATAATGAAATTGGATGTTGATTAAAATATGAATATATATAAAACTAATAACCATGATTGAAAAAATAAAAATTATTTTTTGTAATTTGTCAAACAAAATTAATTACTTAAAACAACTATAAATGTATAAAACCTAAATAAAACCATAAAATTGAAAATATACATGATATTAAAAATTTCTTCTAAACTCACTTTTAGTTTAATATATATATGATTGACTTTATTTTAAAAAAATATATTTATGTTTAAAATTATCATGTCACATTTGAGTAAACGTCATATCATAACTTTTTAGCTATATTAATGACATGTAAACATTTTTTCAGAACTAGCTTCTTTTTACTGTATAGAGGATAATAATTTTTCCAGTCATATTAATTCTTTTAGTCATATCATTTTTTGTAAACTTGGATCATTATTATTACAAATATTAATCAAATTTGCGCATAACTTGGATACTAATAATTACAAATTAATTGGAGATGAGTAAGTGATCTAGTGGTTGTACCACCTCTACATCCATCTCAGAGGTGTGGAGTTCGACTCCACTTTCTCTCGTATGAAAGTGTTAAATCTTCATATGAATATGTTGGGTTATTTGGCCGATCCGTTGTGTTCCAGGTGACAAAATTTTTTTATTATAAATTAACTCAAAATATCGCATAGCTAATCATCAAATTACATGCATAATTTGTGAGTAATTTACTTGTTTAATTACAAAGGGCATTACGATTCATTAGTTCAATTCTGATTGTCTTCATCTTTATATATTTTTGAAGGCAAATCTGTAATTCTATCAACAGAAAATCCTCTACTCTTGGTTCTCACAATTTTGTCGAGGGCAAGCAACTCCTGAAAACCAGTAGTATCATTAAACTATAAATCGTTTCATACATATTATAATAGTGGCGGTGGGTGAGGGATAGGTATCGGTGAGAGGAACAGGGATTCATTTTAAATCAAGTTATTTTAGTCTTTTTTCAATTACAAAATGCTATATGTGGGAGTTTAGGTTTGAGATGCTAATTTAATCACTAAAACTTTATTTAATGCTAAATCAGTCAATTGTTCTATTAAAACTTTATATTTTTTTCATAATACACTAAATCAATTTTGTTTGAATTAATAGGACAATTGATAAAAATTTCACTATTTTAAGTTTTTGTTCCAAATATAACATCATTAGTTTAAATTTATAAAAATAACATAAATTTAATATTAAAAAGGCAATTGACTAATTTACCATTAAATAATGTTTTAGTGACTAAATTAGCATCTCAAACCTAAACTCCCACAAATAGCATTTTTAAGTGAAAAATACTAAAATAACCTTATTTATCTTTAACGTAATATTCTGCAAAATATTTAAATCAGCTCACAAGGGAGGGGATCGAACTTTGGTCCTTTATATAAGAGCAGGAGTGTGTAAACAATATGCTGCTTTAACTAATTGACATAAAAGCATTTTTTGTATATATCTGTATTTAGTTTAAATTAGATTTTTTTATTTACATCATAAATTTATCTTTCTGTTTAAGTTTTCCAATGGTATCTTAAAAAACATTATAAATTTTGGTGATTACAAAATTATTCTCTTCCAATTTAAGGATGTTGATGTGAAAATTCTTTAAAAATATGTCAAGGCTACAGAATGCCACAGAAGAAAATATAAGAACGAAGCTGATATTTGACATCTTTCATGAATTTGGTGATAAATCTTAGTTTGGACATTTTTATTTTGATGTTTTCGTTTATGACTTGTAATCGTGATTGTTGATAAATATTCTTGCTGATGTTTTTTGGATAAACACTCTTGATGAAAACAGGTGGAACAATCTGATGGATACACACTCTTACTCATTTAATTTCACGTTTTATGAAGGAATTCTTAAAACGTAAGAGATACTTCCTAAATTTGCATAACTCCTTCCTAAATTTTGCATAAAATGTGAATAATAACCTAAATTAAGTAAAAATTTCTTAATATTAAGGAAGCGTTGCCTAAATAAAATAATTAAATGAAATAAAAAAAACTAAAAGTTGCAATTATGCAAATCGAACCTTGGACAATTGGGTAAAAGAAAGAGTGTGTAACCAATATGCTGATATAACTAATTAACATATAGTATTTTGTTTAATATATATATTATACGTGTTGAAACGATTGATGCTTTGTTGAGTTAAAAATTATACGTAATGAGTTTTTAGGCTTAGAGATGATAGTTTTGTTGAGTTTATGTTACTTTCTTTTATTTTTGATATGTTTATAATCTGTTTAGGAAGCACTGATCGTATATGTCAATTGATGCTTTGTTCTCATTTAAATATGTTTAGGAAGATTATCAAATAGAATTCTGATTTGTTCTTTGTTCTTTTGTTCTGATTTGTTCTTTGTTCTTTTGTTCTGATTTGTTCTTTGTTCTTTGTGTTGTTATGTCACATTTGTCTTTGCTTTCGCTAAGTTTATTATTTGTTTTCAATTTATGATTGTATAAGTCATACCACATGATTATTTTCTTTTGCCTTTTGTTCCACTTCTTTTTCTTCAACAAATTTATGCACAAAAGTATATGCAGTTTACTGTAAAATATTAGATCACATGTTTGATGTGGTAAAAACTAAAAATTTTGGGAACTCCTTTAAAAACATCCTATCAAGCAATTAGAACAGCCCATCTCTTGCCACCATCTTCGCTAGATTCAGTATCACTATTGTTTTGCAGTTTGCGAGATTCAGCTGAAAAAATAAGAAGTACAGAGACAAACAATAATCTGAAAGTGACCAAGAGAGGACATTGTTTGAAACTACTAAAGTTTTTGTTTTCAATGTATTCTTGAATCTGAGTGTGACAATATTTTTTTTTGATGATTAACTCTGCTTCTGAAATTTGAGTTTCTTTAAACTCCTGTAATCTAGATTTCTAAATTTAGGATAGTCTTATGTTTCGCTTGATGTGGTATACATTGTGTTTCTTTATCTTGCAATTGTTACTTATAAGTTGCTTGTTTTTTGCATTACTTGTTACACTATTAGGTCATCACTTCAACTAGAACTAAGAAATGTGATATAATTTTGGTAGATGTAGCTTTTCAGTTCAAGCAAAAGAACATCACTACTATTTTGAAAAATTACACTGATTTTTTAAATGTTAATGTTAATGAACAACAAAACACTAGTCTTTACATGATGTTACAATGCCATTTGAGCATTATAAACTATGTAGTAAAATACACGATCATGTACTACAGATTAGAAGCGTAAAACCCTCTGCAATTTTACGTTTTAGGAAGAAATTCCCAAACAATAAGAGATACTTCCGAAATTTGCATAAGTCTTCCTAAATTTTGCATAAAATATGACTAAATTCCTAAATTGAGTAAAAAGTTCTTAATATTAAGGAAGTTCTTCCTAAATAAAATAATTAAATTTAAGGAAAAAAATTGAAAAATGCAATTAGAGAGATCGAACCATTCATAATTAATTCTAACAAGGAGATGTATAACCAGTACACTACAATAGTCAATCGACATAGATCCATTTGTTTAATATATATATATATACTTCTGTTTAATTAAAATAGAAAAAACTTTACATCATCACCTATAACAAAGAGATCGAACAGTCTTGTAGGACAAAGAATGTGTAACCAATATGCCATGTTATTCATTCATATGTTTAACATTACTTTTAAAATTTATTTATTTGTTATCCCTTTTACACTACAAGAAAACAGCGTATTTCCGACGGCTGTATCCGTCGGAAATATGTCGGTAAAACGGTTTCTCGACTACTTTCCGATGAAAATAGTCCGTCGGGACTATTTCGTCGGAAATGCTCTTCCGTCGGGAAGGTATCGATAATTTCCGACGGATTAGCGATTAACTGCGCCATCGGAAAATTCCGACGGATGATCGATGACATCATTCCGTCGGAATTAACCGACGGATCTGCGATGGTCCGGATACATCGGAAAATGCCGACGAATTTTCGAGGGCACTTTCCGATGACTTGTGCCGTTGGAAATATTGTCCGATGATATTTCCCGACGGTTTATAGCCGTCGGGATGTACCAACACATTTCCGACGGCCTGGTCCGTCGGGAATTTCCGACGTCAGTAGCCGTCGGAAACACGAAATAATTGAAAAAATAAAAAATTTATTTTTTTAATATTTATATTTTTAAAATATTTAATTAAATATTTAAATATTTTAAAAATATAAATATTAAAAAAATAAATTTTTTATTTTTATTTTAATATTTAAATTAATATTACAAAAAATAATCATACAATTAATAAAAATAATATTATAAATATTAATATTATTAAACATTTATTTTAAATTACAAATTACAAAGGAGGAGCAGGAGGAGAAGGAGGAGAAAAAAGTCATCAGGCAATTTATTTTTTATCATTTCTACAAAGTTTTTGAGATTATTCATCTCTATTTTCATGGACGCCATTTCTTCTTTTAACTGTTCATTTTCCTCGTTTCTAACTGCAGATGTTGCGCCACCAGTATCTGCAACTCTCCCGAGTCCTGGATGACGATCCTTTGAAAATGGTACTTCCTGTAAAAATAAGAAATATTATTAAAAAATTTAATAAAAATTATTATAATATTAATTATATATTTAAAAAAAAACTTACATCAAGAACGAGACGGTTAATCTCAGAACGCGGTAATTCAGCGACCAAAGATGAAGAACCAACTTGAGATTGCTGGGTTAGAATATCACTTTTTTTCTTTTTTTTCTTTTTCGATGATTTTACTAACGAGACCATCTTGGATACGACCAGTCTTTTTGTTTGTGTGGACGGCCTCGAGAAGTTGCAAGTGATCTGGAGGCGCTCCAATTTCTTGTGCCTAAAAATAAAAAATTTCTAAATTAATAATTTAAAAACTTTTAAATAATAATAAATAATTAATATAATAATTAATTTACCAATTGATCGGCTCGTCTGAGAAAACTAGTCGATCCGGCATTGTGAATATAAATGCCTTTGCCTCCTCGGTCGCTCTTCCGGTTTCCCGAATTAGTTTTCGAGATAACCTCAGCGGTGGAAGATTCCCAATAACGAATAAAGTCGTTCCAAACCGACTCATTCAACCCTCTTGGTTTATCTTTTCCCTTTTTCCATTTTTGTTTCCATTCGTTCATATGGCGGGAAAATTGTATTGCAGCCTCTTTTTCGAAAGCGTCTTCCACCAATTTTGTGTTCATGGGATCCCATGTAAATTCTTGCTGCGAAATTTTAATATATATTACTAAAAAATTATTATTAAAAAATATTTAAAATAATTATATATTTAAAATTTAAATAACGTACCGCAAACGTCCTGAACCAAATCTGACGTTCTTCGTACGGAATATCTCGAAATTTGGTATATGATTTATTCAAAAGAGAATGAAGCATCTTTAATATAGATTTGCTTATTCCATTGTTTGAAATACCAAACCTACGAATTTTTATTACAATAGTATTAAAATAATTATTTTAAATATAATTATAGAATAGTATTAAAATAATTATTTTAAATATAATTATAGAAAATTTAATTTACCATGTCGAGTTTCCTTGACGTCTCGGATCGAGAAATGTGAGAAGTTCACGACCAGGCTGCTGAACCAATTCTTCAATTGTCATTGGTCGGAAAGAATCATTTGCAGATTCTGGAACTTGAGTTGGTATAAAACTCGGAGTCGATGACTCACCACGTCTTTGGTAATCTTGATACGACCTATAATTGGGTCATTTTATCAATCTATCTACATTTACTATTTACCATTTGTTTTGAAATATTTAAATTTTAAATACTAAGTATAAACCTGTAATTTTTAATGTTTATAATATTTTTGTAAAAAAGTAATTTGTATTGATAAAATTATTATTAAAATACCGCTTAAAGTCCGCAAGAGGACAATGTGACAATTACCAAAAAATTTAAATATCCAAACATATCATTGAATCGCATTGTTCAAATATTAAACCCGATGAACTGTTTACTTAACTACTAAAAATAAAACAATTAACACACACTGTCCTGACAACAAACACTAGGATTACATATCCGCCTGACTTTCAATCTAGTTTGTATTGTTTTAGCAATATCGATGAATTTTAACTCGTGAATTCATAAAATGTCATTCAAGTACACCACTATGAGCTGCAATCCTGTTGTAACCTCACAAGGTTACAAATTAGGACCACTAAGTCAATGAACAACACACAATACGGCCATGGATATCTCATCCAAACAACTCTGAATTAAGTCTAACATTCCTCATAATCACAATAACTACAGAACATCAATTTCTACTGAAATTTACTTTTAAATTCAACCGAATTACGGATCTATTTTAGAGTAAGTTATTACATGAACAGTATAGTTTTGCCAACTAAAATATATTCCCGTAAAGAATAAACAAATATATATTAATTAGTTTCAGATTGAAGCTTGAAAAAAGTATCTGAAAAAATTAAGGTTTTGATAGATTTATTCAGCTAAATGCTCTTTCTCTCTCACGGGACTTCGATAACGTGAAAACTTCTATTTTTGATTCCACAATCATGTGTTTTAACAGTTTGCTTTGAACTTATCTTATCCTAATTGAACGCACTACACCGAAACCGATTCTAAAACGTTCATCCTAACAGATCACCGAAACCGAATCTACTTTGCCTAGTAAATGCCTAAAATCGATTGAAATAATAGATTAAAAAACTTACATGTTGACGACGTGAAACGGCGACGACAAGAACTGGCGAGGAGGAGAAACGACGAGAAGGAACGGCGATCGACAGAAGTGAAGAGAAACATGAAACGGCGAGAGAGGAGAAGAAGAAGTCGTAGGTTATAATCGATATTTCCGACGGAACTTGCCGTCGGGAATCCGTCGGTACATTAGTTAATTTTCGCGAAACCCCGCGTTTTTAATTTCGTTTACCGCGTAAATCCGTCGGAACTCCGTCGGATTTATTACAACACCGTGCATGATCGACACATGGTCTGCCCACGTTTGAAATACGTTTCCGACGGATATCCGACGGAATTCAAATGTCCGTCGGATATCCGTCGGTATATAGAGTATGTATATTAATGTGTTAGATAAAACTTATACTATAAGGATATTTTTAACAAATTTCAAATAATTATATGTATATCAATTTTTAAATAAAATAATTTCAAATGAAATAACATATAATTATTAATATAATATATAATTTTCTAATTCACTTATTTTATCAAATAACTCTTAATTTTTGTATAACATGCATATTGGTTATCTATTATTCAAATAGGACAACAACAGTAAATCCCACAAATTTAATGAGACAAGTTTTCAAACCAAACAAAGGAATTTGTACGAAACTACGTACACAATCCTAAAACATTATTTTTACAAATTATTTATCAGAAAAAGATAATGGAAAAAAAATCTTATTATCACAAATTTAATCTGAATCTGATGAATATTCCGAATTTGCTGAATTTTGGTCGTCAAATTCGCCAATCTCTTCTTCTGAATCTTGAAACATGTTGTAATCTTCGTTCGTGGTGTCATCAACAACAAGGTTAACTTCAAGAGAAGTTTCTATTGAACCTAAGTTACCAATTGTGCTTTGTTACATAGGCTCTTGTTCGGTAATACCACATACCATTCCTCTAGGATGTATTGAGGTCACTGTAATCCAAGGATCTTGCTTGTTTCTCACACGAGGATATCGAATGTAACAAACCTGGTCCGCTTGTGATGCAAGTATAAAAGGATCATATTTTCGATGTCGCTTACGAGAGTGGACAGATGTAACACCGAATTCGTCTTCACGTTGACCCATGACAGGGTCATACCAGTCACAATAGAACACAATACACCTCAAATCAATCATTCCTGGATAGTGAACTTCTAATATTTCACGAAGAATACCATTGTATACAATTTCTCCCGATTGAGATGATACACCATAATTACAAGTTGTTTGTGAGTTTCCTTCGCGATGACTCTTAAAAGCATAACCACGAGTGCAGTACATTGGATAAGATTTTGCAGTAAATGTAGGACCACTCACCAACTCAACTAACCACGTGGGAAACGTTATGCCCCTAGAAGGACCTGTAGTAACCTACAAAATAATAGAATATATTAAATTATAAATATATATATATAGATATATAGTAAACTATTATTGAAAATTATGTAATTAATTGTGGTAACACTAACATAAAAATGCAACCATTTTGCAAATTTGCTTTTTTTAAGGGCAATTGATATTTCATAAAAAATATATATGTATTGAAGTATTGGAGTATTAAAAAGTATATGTACGGTCCTATATACACGTACACATAAAAAGATAATTTTTAACAACAATATGAGTATCTTATAATTTAAAAAAATAGGAATGAACTACTATATCAAGTAATGTTGGACATCTTCATTTCAATGTTTTTGTTCATGACTTGTATTTGTGATTATTGATAAACAACATTAAGATCGTTTTTTTGAAACTGTGAGTATATACATTCTTAAATTTAGTAAAAAAAATTAATATTAAGAAAAACTTTTCTAAATAAAATAGTTAAATTAAATGATTTTTTTTGAAAAATATAATTAGACAGATCGAACCATTGAGAATTAATTGTAACAAGGAAATGTGTAACCAATACGTTGTTGTAACTAATCGACATATAATCATTTTATTTAATATATATACGTTCCTTTAATTAAAATAGAAAAAACATTATATCACCAACTACAAATGTATCGAATTTTGGAAAATTGTGTAAGACAAGAGTGTGTAACTAATATGCTGTTCTAAATAATCGACATATAAAATTTTGTTTAATATATATATACAAGATGCATGATCTACTGTGTAAGACAATTAGTGTGTAACTAATATTCTTTCTTTATTTCTCCTATTGTTTTAGTTTTTTTCCAACACGAATCCACAAACATACCAGATGTATGATCTAAAGATTTTAATTGGTTATTCAGCTCTCAGTGAACTGTGTCTTGAATCAGACTAGGAGAATATACATGCACACGCTTGCTCATGTATTTACACACGGTATAAATAAAAAGAAGTCAATCAACTACTGTTTTGGCGATTAGTTTTTTTATGTAGTAGTAGCAGTTTACAATGCAGGACAAACAAATCATGACAATAAACGTGTACTAAGTGAATCTCCTCACTTTAAAACAATCAAAAGGGATGAGTTGTAGAATTTTCTTGCACCACACATACATTGTGAAAATTATCAAATTAAATTTCTTGCACCACGTATAAGCAAAAGTTTTCACATAATGATTCAGAGCTAGGGAAGAGTAAGACTAAATAGGGTTGTGAGTTGACACAAGATACTATAGTCAAGAATGGTAGAGTTATATCATACCAGGTAGATAATTTGAAAAGCTATGTTTTAGGCCTTTAATATCATTGATCACGTTGCAGTTTGCAGTCACAATTTTTGTAGTCGATGAGTTATTTACGAATGTATGAAATCCGAGTGCAAAATATAGAAATTTTATGAGCACATGGACGAAGAGAATGGAGAGGAGAGAGACAGAAAGAGAACAAAATTGCAGATATCGGTGGAGATGGCGTCAACAGTAGATCTCTGCATCGACGATAGATCTCGGTTTTAGTAATAGATCTCGGAACGAAGATAGCATCGGTAATCGATTGCAACAGAGATGATGAACATCACCGGAGATAAAGAACATCGTCATAGGTGGCGAATGTAACCGGAGATCTCGCCGTCCATTGGTGCTGGAGATGATAATCGCATGCGTTGGCTCTTCTTTTTCTTTTGATTATAAAATTATAAAAATAAATAATAAAAGGGGTAAAAGAGTCTTATGATTAGGTGTATAATGCTATATGATGGACTTTATAAACATAGTGCTATATTTGTCCAATAAACTCCATTTAGTGCCAAAATAGGGTATTTTTCATTTTAATATTATGTGGATATTGTATAATCTCTATAAATTAATATTTTAATAAATCAATATATTTTTTAGATCCCAAATCTTAATACATTAATAATTTTATAAATTAATAAAATATTATAACTTTGTTTGCGGCTGCGAGTAAAGTCAACATTAACAGTTTACGATTACGTTTGATTACATATTTTTAATCGTATCACTGTTTTAATCAACGAAAAAAAAAATTCCAATACATAACACATCGATCAAACCGTTGCATCAGTTAGACGAAGAACAATCTGATGTTCCGGCTGAGACCATTATTAATTTATTAAGACTTCATGCTATGTCGTTCGGTCGCCTGGTCGGAAAGCGTACAATACTTATTTCAACGCCAAATATTTCTACCCACATTTTCACAATGAGCCAACATTTTCCTTTATTCTCCTTCGCTCTCATCTTCTACCTTTCCCTTCATCAACGTCTTCTCACAGCTTCCCAATTCGAAGGATTTGATGCTGAAGACGACGATGTTTCCGACGATTCCTCCAACTTACATCACTCCCTCCCCCCTCCTCTTATCACTCAGTCTCACTCTACACTTCTCGATCCGGAACCATCTTCCGTCGAATCTAACTCCGATCTTATCTCTGAATCGGAAGATCCCGAACCTCAATCCGATTCCCGAAGTCACTCGTCAATGCCGTTCCATTTTTGGGATGAAGACGAGTTCGAAGGATTACCAGTAGAGGAAGCGACGGCACAGAAGCTAGCGTCTTCATTGACTACGGGAAATGCCACAGAGACGGTAGATCCAGAGACTGATTCGATAGCTCAGGACATCACTGTTCCGAGGAAGAAGAAGTCTTACGCAGTGGAGCTTGGTTGCGTCTCTTTCTTAATCGCTCTCGCGATCAACTACTTCGTCGGTAAACGTAAGAACGAAAGCCTCGCTTTGGCTTGGGCGGCGAAATTCGCTACCAAGGATACCATATTCCACAAGAATTTCATTTTGCTTGGAGTCAGTGATGGAGAAGACACGCCATTGTTGCTTAAAGAAGCGCCGAATGTGTTTAAATTCTATGCCAGCGGTCGTAGGTACTGCCATGGACTGCTGGCTACAATGGAGCTCAAATGCAGACACGACTTGATCTCAAGGCTTTTTAACTTGGTGATTCCTTGTAACGATGAGATAACTTTTGAGGTTTACATGAATGAAGAAACCATGGATCATGTCGTGTTTGCGATGGCGAGAAAGAAGGCAGCTAAAACTATGCAAAAGGAGCTGAGGGATCTGCAGAGATTCGCTGGAATGGTGTCTCCTCCCGCCGGGCGGAAGTGGGTGTCGGAGGAGCTAGCTGTGATCTCTGAATCTAAGGAAGTAGCTGGGGATATGATCACAGACGCTGTGCTTGATCAAGTGAGAATGTTTTCTTATTTTCTCTCAGATTATATATATATATATATATATATGTTTGATGATTGAATGATGATACCTACAGTAGAATCGTATCTGTGTATTCGCTAGTGATTTAATGAGCAAGAATCAAACATCTAGGAACAAGATTACTAAGGTAATGATGCTTAATCGTAGTTAGAATTTGGAAGTTCCATATCAGGTCATTCATGAGCTTAATCTGATTTGCAGACATTTGGAGTGTACATAAATGGACTTTATTTTTTGCCACTTAGTGTAATATATGCTGGAAGGAAGCTTTAGTACAATTAAGCAGCATTCATTACCTTAAGAATCTAGTAATGGAGTTAGGATATGGTAACTGATTTGATCCTTATGTGTGTTGGTTAAACATTGGCTCAATAGTTTTGTCTCCGTTTGCATTTGTGTATATGGTAAAATACAGAAAGCAATCACTTCCAATGGGAAGCTTATTTAGTCTAACTTATAATCTTTATGTTTAATTTGCACATTATTTATCTCTGTGATAGTATCTTTGCTATTCTAACCAATAACGAGCATGCAATGGAACTCATGTAGGTTTTTGGTGACAAGTCCCTGGAGACGTATGGGAAAAATTTCATTTCGATGCATATATCTGACCTACACCCTGGCAAACACAAGAAGATGATGCTTTTCAAGTTTTCCTTACCCGATGCTAAACATATGGATGATATCGTCCGGTTGGTGGCACTAATTCCATATTACATCGACTTAGTAGGACGTTATAAACTTAGTGTCCAGGTAAGGTTCAAACTTATTGTTAGTTATAACCTGCGTTCAGAGTGAAATGCGTTGAAAGGCTGAGTTAAAGCAAATATCTTTTATTTTTCTGAAGGCTCGGAACAAAACTGAGAGTGGTAGACAAAAGGCAGCAGAGGAAGCGTACAAGGGACTTCAGAACTCGAGGCAAGAGGCATTGCAGAAGAAGAAAGCAGAGAGGAAGAAAATGATGGAGGAAGCAGAAGCAAAGATGAGTGCAGAAGTGTTAAGGAAGAAAGAAACAAAAGAAAGAGCAAGGCAGGTGAAAAAGGCAATGCCCAAAGTTAAGATGAGCCGTGGTCACTAGCTAAAAGCTTATTAAACAAACAGAGCCATCAAAAATTTTTCGTTAAACTCATTCGCAGAGCAAACATTGTCGCCTGTTTTACTTAGTAAGCTGCTTCTCTTCATTCCCTTCTGCTTTAATGTACCATTTTTGAATGATAATGAATTTTTTTTTTTTTTTGAAGTGGAAAGTCCTGTGATAGCTTGGTATAGTACTAATGGCAAATGGCTTATTGCATTCTTGTATCAATTGGGTTACCATCAAAAGTTATTGACGGCAAAGGTCTATATAATTCCTTCGAGACAGAGTATGGTTTCTATTTTCCAATGAGCCTTGTGAACCGTTTCTTGATTGATAACAAAAGCGCAGGTCCTAGAAGTGGCCAAGTTGTGACTATAGCAATGTATGCTAATAGCCAGATCGATTTCCGGCTGCTTCTTGAAAGCTGATCCACTCTCTTCTTTAGAGGACCGAGTAAAACGTTATAACCTTGAGGAATGCTATCTTTATGTGGATGATAACTTGTCTTTTCAATTTGAGCAATATTCTCTTTTTCTGTATCAGCTCTTGTTGTCTCCACTTCACCTGTTGCAGCAGCAACCATCCCATCTTCTCCAGCATCCACAACAAATGGTGCCTGATCAATCGAAGATTCTAATGGCTCGGGGACAATCTGCATCTGAACGAATGATTTTAGAAGAGGCTAAGAGTGGATTATGTCATGGTAATGATCTAAAACTAATTTCTCTCGTACCTTCTGTCTTCGGTCTGCAAAAGGGCTGGAGAGTAAAACTTCAAAATATTCTTGCACAGCCCTAACCCACCTATACATTACAAAGATTTCATTTCAACTCCAAGAATGTCCTTGCGAATATCGAAGAGGACAGATTTAGGCAGATTGATTACCACATGCTCGTCGCTGTTATCCCTTCATAGTAAGCAAGATGACCACCATGTGTTGTCGTTACTAGAACTATGTTTTTGTTTCCCCTGCAAGTTTGAGAGACATTGGAACATCAGTTTTCATGATACATTCGACACACATCGCAGCGTTTCGAATCATCCGATTTCGCCAAACAGGAATGAACTTTCTAGAGCCAAAACCAATTTCCCCAAATACTCGGATATCTTCATACCATTCCAGTTACATCCTCTAGTTGTACTAATTGAACTTATCTTCTTGTATGTTAGTGAACGGATGCAGGATTACATAACAGCAGAAAGACTTAAAAAAGTTGAGCAGAGGAGTATTGATGCGGACTAATCTAAGTTCATAAGCCAGAGTTGAAATACTAGAGAAAGTAAAAGTAAAAGAGATTCTTACCTACATTCATCCCAAGGGATAGCTTCCCTAGTACAAACTGGATCATCCAAAGCACTGATACAAAGGAGCGGAATAGCGACATTTCCCACAAATTGTGCACTGCTTGAACGTCTATAGTATGTATCAGTTGTCTGCAGCATTAAAGATTTGATTTTTGTCTCTACTGGTTTCAACGGAAAGAAGAAAGCACTTGAACATCAAAAACAAACCGCACCTCGAATTTGCCAACAAGTCTGGTGGCGTAGTTATCGAAATCTCGAACTGAACGGGACTAAAAACAAGACACAGAAAAGGAATGAATCTTTGAAGTCGAAATCTACTTCAATCGGCAAATAGACAGAAAATCAGAATCCACCTTCTTAATGCCTTCCCAGTCGGCCATACGGGAAATTACAGAGTGGTGCCTGCAGGTACAATGGAGAAAAAACGAAAGGTTTGTGTCTGACAAAAGTAGGTAAGGAAATTACACAGTTAAACAATACAAGACAAGAATTTATACATACAATTTTGCATAACCTTGTAGACCAATAGTAAGCACTCTGTCATATAACTTTTGCACCATTCTTCGGTTGATAAATCGATCACATATCTGCACATTATATCATTTTTTTATAAACAGTAAGACACTGGTTTGTTTTTGTAGAATGAAGAGGATACAACTTCTGATCAATAAAAGCAAATAGCTAATGAAAGCAAACAGCCAATGGTTTCCAAAGTATATATGATGCGAAACAGAAACCATATTCGTGAAATGAAGAGAGAAACTGTTTTCACTATAAAGTTTCAAACAGTGAGCAACATCAGTTAAGAGTGAACTTGAGGATCTAATCTACTGACCAAAAGATCCCACGGAGAGCACACAGCAGTAGCTCCTATAAGAGGTGTATTCGGCCCATCCTCCCCGAGATATTTTACCTGAATCATCAGGTTGCAGTTATAAATTATGCCTTCGAAAAACAATGATTGCCGCAGATGCAAGACTAAGAGTATAGAAGGTAAAAGAGAAGCTATATACCAGAACATTTGCACCAATGCTTGTTCCAACAGCAAACAAAGGAGCCTCTGGGAACTGAGAATGGATCTGATCAATTACTTTCCGAAGATCTTCTGTCCACCCAGCATTGTAGAAGCAGTCAGACTGATTAATGATTTCAGGAGTTAGTAGTCGGTTGACAGTACAGTTATAATCAGTACAGTCATACACATGTGATTCAAAACATCACCTAGATACACAAAAAATATGAAATCACAAAGAAACTCACAGTCAAAGATACCCCTCCAAGTCCACGGTGGTTGCTCACAACAACATTCCATCCTTCCTTTGCCAGCCTGAAGGCAAGATGTTTAATATACTGTGTAAAAGAAAAGAACAAAATCAAGTTTACGTGTAAGCAACAGTACGAAATAATCACTAGTGAGCCCTGGAACGAAGTTTTACTGCAGCAGTAGAATCACTAGTGAGCCCTGGAACCACAATAGCAATTGGAGTCGTGTCATTTCTTGGAGTTGAGCCATTGACCACCTGAGATATGCCTTGCACAACTGTAGAGAACAAAACAAAAACCTTCAAGGATGTAAAAAGGAAAATCCAAGAATCAAAATTGAAAAACAGCAAAAGTATTATTCTTTAGAAACAAATTCCAACCATCAGAATGCATTAACCAGTCCAAAGCAATTGTTCCACCATCTGTTGCCTGAAAGAGATTTCTGTTCACAGAAAGAGATGCTAAACAAGAGAGTTAACTACTTGGGTTCAGAGTAAAATGGAAGAGCTTTCTCCTGGAAGATAGTTACATCACATTCAGTTTCTCAAGAACCAAAGGAACAAAACTTATGCCTAGATAGAAGATCTGAACAAAGCAAAAGGTCTGTTTGAAGATGAACTCACCGTCTATAGCAAAAAGAAGGAGAGTTTCCAAAAAGGCTGAGGAAAGCTGTTTGAAGATGAGGGCTTGAAAGCCAGATCGTAGGGAAGTAGCTGAAATTGAAATCGCAAAATCCATATATAAGAAAGATCGTATTTTGCGATGAGTTTAGAATGGATCAAGACATTACCGTCCGTGAAGGCAGCGACATTTGGAGACAACAAACTGACAAAAGTCGGAGTTGGGATTGAAGGTAAGAGAGACAGGATCTCCTCTGGGAAAATGAATCTCGAGGAAGAAGACAAGGAAAAGTAAGATTGTGAGGAAGAAGTAGATGAGATAGTGAGAGACTGGGATGAGCAAGAGCGATTTGAAGAGGAGGAGATAAGGAGAGAGCAATTGCTCCTCTGTGATTGGACAATTCATGGTGGGAAATCAAAAGCAAAGATCTTTTCTTTTGCTTGCAGAAATGTGTGAGAGTTACACCCAACGAATTACTCGAGACTCGGAGTTTTGGTTTCCCAACAACACGATTGCATCGTTGGCTTCACACTCAAAGAGTAGATTTCATTTGACAAAGGGACGATCTAAATATTATATGGTAGGCTCTGCCTTCTGAATATTATATGATAGGTTCTGCCTTTTGAATATTATATAGTAGGCTCTGCCTTCTGAATATTATATGGTAGGCTCTGCCTTTTGAATATTATATGGTAGGTTCTGCCTTCTAAATATTATATGGTAGGTGCTGCCTCCTGATTTATATGGTATGCCATGCCTCCGAAAATTATTTTAATTTATGTGTTATTATATTCACTAATGTTTTACAATTTTATCATAAATTAATTTATGTCAACATTATGTTTAAATTCTTAAAACTAATTATAAATATTTATTAAATATATATATAATAATAATAATAATAAATTAAAATCTATACCTAAAATTTTATCATGATTATTTATTAAAAAATAATTTTTATAAAACTGATGTTTAACACATTGTTTTATTATGTGTATAGTTATAATATCAAATTTGGCAAAACTCGAGATAGCTGTCCTTGATATATCTAGAAAAAATTACATGACATGGGCAGTAGCTGCAAAAATGCATTTAAAGGCAAAAGACCTTCTTGGCACCATCGATAGATCGGAAACAACATCCGATGAGAAAAAAGCAAAAGCCATGATAGTTTTATGCCACCATATCCATGATGGTTTAAAAGATGAATATATTACAAAAGAAGATCCTACAGATCTTTGGGAATCACTGAAAGATAGGTTTGATCACCAGAAATATGTGATCTTACCAAAAGCCAAACATGAGTGGTTAAACCTCCAGTTTCAGGATTATAAAAGTGTAAGTAAATATAATTCCGCGTTGTTCGGAATCACTTCTAAGATGATATTATGTGGAGAAAAAGTAAGTGATTATGATATGATTGAAAAAACTCTCCAAACATTTCATCCTGGAAATGTAATCCTGCAACAACAATATCGAGCAAAGGGATATACTCGTTATTCGGAGTTAATCAAGTTCTCCTTGTTGTTGAACAAAATAATGAACTTGTGATGATGAACCATCAATCTCGTCCCACTGGATCAGCTCCATTCCCAGAAGTGAATGTTGCATCATCCAGTTATAATAATTGGCAAGGACATGGACGTGGTCGAGGCCATGGTCGTGGTCGTGGACGTGGACGAGGAGGTGGACGTGGACGAGGAAAAGGAAGATTTTTTCGTCCCAATGAATTCAAATTCGGGAGAAAGAATAAAGTCCACGAAAATGAAGTTGGTCGCGTACCTGCTGTACGCCAAAATATACAATATGAAAATATTTGTTACAGATGTGGCATGAAAGGTCATTGGTCTCATACCTGTCGTACACCAAAACATTTGGCTAATCTGTATCAAGAATCACAGAAACAAAAAGGAAAAGAAAGTGAAACCAACTTTATCTCGGATGAACCCTGACTTTCCTTCGATGGAAATGCATATTTCGATGTTGCTGATTTTCTGGTTGATTCCGAGAATACCAAAGAACAAGATAATTAAGTTTAATGTTATATATATAAAGTTGTATTAGTTTCCTTATGAATAAAAACAAAATTTAATGTCTTTTTAAAAAATATATGTAAGTTTGAACTTTAATTACTTAATGTAAAATAGTTTTATTATAATATAAGTTGATTTTGAAATATGTGTGTTTAACATTTATTAATACATCTTTATCAATATTTTAATCCAGAAAATGTATCGTTTTGAGAGTGAGAATGGAGATATATGCCTAGCAGACAGTGCTACAACGCATACAATACTTAAAGATAAAAAGTTTTTCTCTTACCTCAAAATGAAAGATTCCACCGGAAGCGTAAATACAATATCGGGTAATGCAAATATTATCATAGGCTCCGGAAGAGCTAGTTTTTCAATGCCAATGGGAACAAAATTTGAAATAAATGATGCTTTATATTCCCCCAAGTCTCATAGAAACTTATTAAGTTTCAAAGACATCCGTACAAATGGATATCACATAGAGACAATGAACAAAAATAACATTGAATATCTTTGCATTGCATGGGAGCAAAAACAAATATTGGAAGAATTACCAATGATGTCCTCTGGATTATATTACACAACAATAAATATAATTGAATCATATATTACGGTAAACCAGAAGTTTGGAGAAGGTTAGGTGAGAAACTCGACCTTAGTCTTCTTGGATAGGGGTTTTTGGGTTGGTATTCGATGGAAAAGTGAAGTGAACCACATGAGAGGTGATGAACCTCGTGATAAATCACAAACTTAGAGCTAGGAGGGCTGATCTCAACTAGGTTCTAAGCGCACAAGATTCTTAGAGAGAAAACTTGTTGGAAGAAAGTTCTATCTTTATTAATATCAAAAAGGGTTGTCGAACTACAATGCTGGAATGAGCTTTATTAATATGTTCGACAGCTTGACGTTCTAGGATCGACTCAAAGAAAGAAAAGGAAAAATTACAAAAGTGCACAAATGGAAAATGTACAAAAGTGCATAACCGAAAAATGACCTATTACTAAAATGTCTTTGACTCAAAAAAATGTAAACATTCTAGATCCTACCCTACAAAACAGAAAGAGGCAAATATTCGAATTGAAAACTTACCTTACTTACCTCACGACCAAGAAATGGAAGGTGACCGTCCTTGTGGCATGCACGCGCCTTGCTCATAGTCTTTGACTTGGAGTAGGGTTAGGAATCTTTGGGCCCTGATCTCTCTTGCCACTAAAACCCAAGTCTCTGAAGTCCCTTGCATTGTTGAGAAGCCTTTGGACTATTCTTTGCACTTCTGGCCCATTTTCCTTAGTCGATCTTCTTCTATGAGCTTGTCGACCCATAAGCTGAACTTGTGGAAGAGTGCTCTTGATCTGCTCCTTGTCATTGCTCCTGGTGGCACTACTGGTGTAGAGACTTCCTCTAGATGCATGTCCTGAAGCTGGTAGCTTATCTGGTCCAATTCTCCTTGTGGAGAAGTTGAAATGTTCGTGTACTCGGCTAGATCGGCTGTACCGTCTGGACTTTGCAAGGTACTGGCTGGAATGCCATCTGGACATGCCAAGTTGATCCCGGAGTTGGCGGCGTCACCAAAGGGGCCGGCGGTGTCATCCACATCACCACCAATTATGCCGGAAGCTTGGGCCTCTCCGCTGGCAATGCTGATCGGTCCAGTCCTATTGGTCGAGGGTCCGGCGGTACTGCTTGGCCCGGTAGACGCGCCAAATGGCCCAGATGTCTTGGGCAAGCTTCCTGGTCAGCTAGTCTGGTTTCCTGGCCGGACATACGACCCGATGTCCTCATCATCTCCTCCCTCTTCAGTAGGTTTTGACCTCAAAACTGGTTCATCTGCATGGAAAGGGGCTAAGTCAGTTACGTTGAACGTGGTGGACACATTAAACTCACCTGGGAGCTCGATCCGGTAGGTGTTGTTGTTGATCCTCTCCAGCACTCTGAATGGTCCATCTCCTCTTGGTGCTAGCTTGGAACTCCTTAGGTTGGGGAACCTCTCCTACCGTAGGTGTAGCCACACCCAATCGCCTGGTTGAAAGATCACCTCCTTTCTTCCCTTGTTGGCATGAGTCACGTACTGCCCGGTCCTCTTCTCCAAGTTCTCTGCTACCTTTTGGTGTAACTTCCTTATGAACTCTGCCTTGGATGCTCCGTTGAGGTTGGTCATCTCTGCTAGTGGCAGTGGCGTTTGCTCCAATGGGGTGAGAGGGTTGAAGCCGTATACTACTTCAAATGGTGTCTTCTTGGTTGCTGAGTGCACGGCTCGGTTGTAAGCGAACTCTATGAATGGCAGGCACTCCACCCAAGTCTTGAGGTTCTTCCTTAGTGTAGTCCTGAGAAGAGTTGATAGTGTCCTGTTGACAACTTCAGTTTGGCCATCGGTTTGAGGATGGCAGGTGGTAGAGAAGAGTAGCTTCGTGCCTAGTTTTCTCCAAAGGGTCCCCCAGAAATGGCTGAGGAACTTGGTGTCCCTGTCTGATACGATGGTCCTTGGCACTCCATGAAGCCGTACTATCTCCCTGAAGAACAGTTCGGTTGTTTGCGTGGCATAATTGACATTGGCACACGGAATGAAGTGTGCCATCTTGGAGAATCTTTCCACCAGTACAAAGATTGCATCTTGATGGTTGATCTTGGGCAGACCTAGAACAAAGTCCATTGATATATCCACCCATGAATGCGTCGGTATGGGCAGTGGGAGATACAACCCGTGAGGTTGCACTTGAGACTTTGCCTTCTTGCAAGTGATGCACCTTGCACAATGAGCTTCTACTGTCCTCTTGATGTGTGGCCAGTAGAAGTGCTCCTTGACCACTGCTAGAGTCTTGTCGACACCAAAGTGGCCCATGAGTCCTCCTCCATGAACTTCTCGGATGATAAGCTCCCTTAATGATCCTTGTGGTATGCACAACCTTCTCTCTCGGAACAAGAATCCCTCATGGATGTAAAACTTGCCATGACTCCATGTGCCACACTCCTTGTAGCTCTCAGCAAGGTCAGGATTATCCTTGTATAGGTCCTTGATGTGCTCGAATCCTAGGACCTTTGCCTCCATGGTGGATATCAAGGCAAACCTCCTTGATAGTGCATCGATTACCACATTGTCTTTGCTCTTCTTGTACTTGATGGCGTACGGGAAGGTCTCCATGAACTCCATCCACCTGGTATGTCTCCTCTTGAAATTGGTTTGCCCCCTGAGGTCTTTGAGAGTCTCGTGATCAGTGTGGATCACAAATTCCTTGGACAACAAGTAATGCTGCCAAGTCTCCAATGCTTGGACAAGGGCATAAAGCTCCTTGTCATAAGTGGGGTAGTTCAGTGAGGCACCACCTAACTTCTCAGTGAAGTATGCCATTGGTCTCCCTCCTTGGGTTAGCACTGCTCCTATGCCTATTCCAGAGGCATCAGACTCCACTTCAAACGTCTTGTTGAAGTTAGGTAGGACTAGCACTGGTGCATGTGTAAGATTGTCCTTCAAGGCCTGGAATGCCTTCTCCTCAGCTTCTCCCCAGCTGAATCCCACATTCTTCTTCACTACTACCGTCAGTGGTGAGGCAATACTGCTGAAGTTGGGCACGAATCTCCTATAAAAGCTGGCCAGTCCGTGGAAGCTCCTCACTTGGCTAATGTTGCTTGGTGTTGGCCATTCTTGTATGGCTCGAATCTTCTCTTCATCAACCTGTAAGTCCTGTGAACTTACAACGAAGCCTAAAAAGACAAGTTTATCAGTACAAAAGATGCACTTCTTGAGATTGGCATAAAGCTCTTCTTGTCGAAGGGTCTTAAGTACCATCTCAAGATGTGTGAGGTGTTCCCGTAGGTACTTACTATAAACTAATATATCATCAAAGTAAACCACTACAAACTTACTGATGTACGCCCTAAGAACTTGGTTCATAAGGCGCATGAAGGTGCTTGGGGCATTAGTCAAGCCGAATGGCATGACTGTTCACTCGTAGAGCCCTTGTTGAAAGCAGTCTTCTATTCATCACCTTCCTTCATCCTGACCTGGTGGTATCCACTTTTGAGGTCTATCTTGGAGAAGACCGTGACTCCACTCAGCTCATCTAGCATGTCATCCAACCGTGGTATCGGGGCCTGTACTTGACTGTGATGTTGTTGATTGCTCGATAGTCCACACACATTCGCCAAGTCCCATCCTTCTTGGGCACTAGTAGCACTGGTACGGCACATAGACTGAGGCTCTCTCGAACATAGCCTTTTTCCAGGAGCTCCTTGACTTGCTTCTCAAGCTCCTTGGACTCCTCTAGACTCATCCGGTAGGCTGGCCGGTTGGGCAGGGCTGCTCCGGGCACTAGGTCGATCTGGTGTTCTATGCCACGTAAAGGAGGTAAGCCTGCTGGTATCTCTTCCGGGAACACATCCTGGAACTTGTTGAGGAGAGCTGCTACTTCAGGAGGTAGCTCTACCTGTTCTTTCTCTACATTCAACACTTCTTTGAAAACCATTAGTAACATTAAATCCTTCGAGGCTAAAGCTCTCCGGACATGGCTTGGTTGAATAAGAAAAATAGACTTGATAAGTTTCTTTTCCTTACTCATTTGGAGTTGTAGCTCGTGTACCTGGGCAGGTGTAAGAGGAGCCAAGCTGACCTTTCTTTTTGTCATGCACAAAAGTGTAGAGATTGGTTCGGCCATCATGCCTGGTCTCTTTGTCAAACTGCCATGGTCTTCCTAGCAGAAGATGGCCAGCTTGCATGGGCACCACATCGCACACGACTTGGTCTTGGTACTTGCCCACACTGAATGGCACAGTGACTTGCTCATGGATCTTGAGCTCCATTTTGTCATCGAGCCATCTCAGTCTATATGGTCGAGGATGCCTTGTCTTCTCTAGACCTAGCTTATCAACCATGTATGCACTAGCAACGTTAGTGCAAGAACCACCATCTATGATGAGGTTACATACTTTGCCCTTGATGGTGCAACGGCTGTGGAAGATGTTCTCCCTTTGGATGGTCTCTGAAGGATCCACCATTGCACTGAGGATACGTCTAGTGACCAGCATTTCCCCCACATCAGGGTACTCAATGTCACCATATTCTCCTTCTGGTTCATAGTCCTCTTCATCTTGGGACTCATACTCTCCAGCCTCCGTAATCAGCATGACTCGGTTGTTTGGGCACTTCCTGGAGATGTGTCCACGACCCCTACACTTGAAACAAGTGATGTCACATGATCTTTGAGGGTTAGAAAACTTAATAGGCTCTCTCTTGTCACGGGTTGGTTCAGGAGGCTTGCTCTTGAACCTTGACTCGATCTCTATGCTCTTGCCTTTGTCTATGGGCTTGGGAATGTTGCTTGGTGCCCAAGGTGTCATAGGCTTGCTGCGGATGTCTTGGCTCTTACATTTGATGTGCTGCTCAGCCTGAACAGATTGGTGGAACAAGTCCTTGAAGTCATTGTAGATGTGCCTTTCCATCTTGCGGCTGGTTCTTTCTTGGAGTCCATCCAAGAATTGTGCCATCAACGCTTCTTCATCATCATTGAGATCCAGCCTGTTTCTTAACTTCTCGAACTCTTCATAGTACTCCTCTACTGATCTGGTACCCTGCTTAAGAGTACGAAAACGTCGTTGCAAATCTCTATGAAAGTAAGGTGGAACAAATCTTTGTCGCATGAGGTCTTTCATGTCGACCCATGAGTCTACGGGCCTCATTCTTTTCCTCCTTCGGTCAGATACCTCACGATCCCACCAGATGAGGGCATTGTCCGTGAGTTGTGCTACTGCCATTGAGACTCTCCTAGGCCCTGGTTGGTTGTAATGACTGAAGATATGATCCATTCTTCTCCCCTAATCTAGGTAGGCCTCGGGGTCTACTTTTCTTGCAAAACTTGGAGGTGTTAGCTTAACATCATGATGAGTTACCCAGTTGTAGGCGTGTTCATCTCCATCCTCATGATGTCTAGGAGGCATCCTTGGTCTCTCGTGAAGACCATTTGGCTCGAAGCCATCATCTTCTGCCTCTGGTTGCCGTGGAGGTCCTCTCGGCCTAGGGTGATAGTCATGAGGCTGCACGTCCTCATCTCCTTCTGGCTGGGGTTCCTCTTGTTCGTGCCGTGTCCTAAGGTGCTCAGAACCCTCAGCACGGTCTTGCTCAGCTCTCACGTGCCTTATGGCCTGGAATCTCACAAGCCTTTCCACGCGCTCCAATCTCTCGCCTATTGATGCGAGCTGCGTTTGGAGGGTGGTGAACATGGCCATCATGGCTTCGGTTGCTTCTCTATTCTCTTCTGCCATTGCGTAGTACAAAGAAAGAAGACAAATTATGCTGCTCCTAAATTATTAGGAGGGTTTTCTTTTATAAGGGGATTCGAAAAAATGCAAAAAGGAAAATTTGAGAAATGGAAAATTTGAAAATATGGAGATTTGAATAAAAAGGAAACTTTCTTGACAACTATTGCTAGCTGTCCAATTCGAATTCTTTTGTTATTTTTCCTTTTTTTTTCTTTTCTTTTAATTTAACTTAAAAATAATAGAAATATGATTCTAACAAAAAGGAAAGTTGAAAATTGTAATGCAAGAATGATTCTAGAACCTAGTGATGCACGTAGGAACTAGATGCACTCGGTATGAACTTAGATGTTATTTTTTTGATTTTCTTGAATGAAACTTAAACTAATGCAATAACAAGAAACAAAACAAGTTAAAGGATAGAACAACCTGGTTTAGGAGCTTTAAGCTCTGATACCAAAATGATACAAGTCTCGATTCAAGGCTTATATGCGCGTGGGATGTTTGGAGAAGGGTTAGGTGAGAAACTCGACCTTAGACTTCTTGGATAGGGGTTTTGGGGTTGGTATTCGATGGAAGGGTGAAGTGAACCACACGAGGGGTGATGAACCTCGTGATAAATCACAAACTTAGAGCTAGGAGGGCTGGTCTCAACTAGGTTCTAAGTGCACAAGATTCTTAGAGAGAAAACTTGTTGGAAGAAAGTTCTATCTTTATTAATATCAAAAAGGGTTGTCGATACAATGCTCGAAGGAGCCTTATTAATATGCTCGATAACTTGACCTTCTAGGGTCGACTCAAAGAAAGAAAAGGAAAGATTACAAAAGTGCACAAATTAAAAATGTACAAAAGTGCATAACTGAAAAAGGACTTATTCCTAAAAGTTCTTTGACTCAAAAAAATGTAAACATTCTAGATCCTACCCTGCAAAACAGAAAGAGACAAATATTCGAATTGAAAACTTACCTTACTTACCTCACGGCCAAGAAATGGAAGGTGGCCGTCCTTGTGGCATGCACGCGCCTTGCTCCTAGTCTTCGACTTGGAGTAGGGTTAGGAATCTTTGGGACCTGATCTCTCTTGCCACTAAAGCCCAAGTCCGTGAAGTCCCTTGCATTGTTGAGAAGCCTTTAGACTCTTCTTTGCACTTCTGGTCCATTGTCCTTAATCGATCTTCCTCTAGGAGCTTGTACACCCATAAGCTGAACTTGTGGAAGAGTGCTCCTGATCTGCTCCTTGTCATTGCTCCTGGTGGCACTACTGGTGTATAGACTTCCTCTAGATGCATGTCCTGAAGCTGGTAGCTTATCTGCTCCGAGTCTCCTTGTGTAGAAGTTGAAATGCTCGTGTACTCGGCTGGATCGGCTTGTACCCGGCTGGACTGTGCGAGGTACTGGCTGGAATGCCTTCTGGACCAGCCAAGTTGATCCCGGAATCGGCGGTGTCACCAAGGGGGCCGGCGGTGTCATCCACGTTGCCACCAATTGTGCCGGAAGCTTGGGCCTCTCCACCGGCAATGCTGATCGGTCCGATCCTATTGGTCAAGGGTCCAGCAGTACTGCTTGGGCCGGCAGACGTGCCAAATGGCCTGGCTATCTCAGGCAAGCTTCCTGGTCGGCCAGTCTGGTCTCCTGGCCCGACATACGACCTGATGTCCTCATCGAATTATCTCCTGGCCGGACACCAAAAAATGATACAAGCCTCAATTCAAGGCTTGGATGCGCGTGGGCTGTTTGGAGAAGGTTAGGTGAGAAACTCTACCTTAGACTTCTTGGATAGGGGTTTTTGGGTTGGTATTCGATGGAAAAGTGAAGTGAACCACACGAGGGGTGATGAACCTCGTGATAAATCACAAACTTAGAGCTAGGAGGGTTGGTCTCAACTAGGTTCTAAGCGCACAAGATTCTTAGAGAAAAAACTTGTTGGAAGAAAGTTCTATCTTTATTAATATCAAAAAGGGTTGTCGAACTACAATGCTGGAAGGAGCCTTATTAATATGCTCGACAACTTGACCTTCTAGGATCGACTCAAAGAAAGAAAAGGAAAGATTACAAAAGTGCACAAATGGAAAATGTACAAAAGTGCATAACTGAAAAAGGACTTATTCCTAAAAGTTCTTTGACTAAAAAAAATGTAAACATTCTAGATCCTACCCTGCAAAATAAAAAGAGACAAATATTCGAATTGAAAACTTACCTTATTTACCTCACGGCCAAGAAATGGAAGGTGGCCGTCCTTGTGGCATGCACGCGCCTTTCTCCTAGTCTTCGACTTGGAGTAGGTGATGAGGACATCAGGTCGTACATCCAGCCAGGAGACCAGACTGGCCGACCAGGAAGCTTGCCCGAGACAGCAGGACCATCTGGCGGGCCTGCCGGACCAGACAGTACCGCCGGACCCTCGACCTATAGGACCAGACCGGTCAACATCGCCGGCGGAGAGGCCCAAGTTTCCGGCACACTTGGTGGGGACGTGAATGACACCGCCGGTCCCCCTGATGACACCGCCGACTCCAGGATCAACTTGGCCGGTCCTGAAGTCATTCCGGCCAGTACCGCGCACAATCCAGCCGGTACAGGCCATCCAGCCGAGTACAAGCACACTTCCACTTCTACACAAGAGGACTCGGACCAAATGAGCTACCAGCTCCAGGACATGCACTTAGAGGAAGTACCTACACCAGTGGTACCTCCAGGAGCAATGACAAGAAGCAGATCAAGAGCACTCTTCCACAAATTCAGCTTATGGGTCGACAAGCTTCTAAAGGAAGAGCAGCTAAGGACAATGGGCCAGAAGAGCAAATTAGAGTCCAAAGGCTTCTCAACAACACAAGGAACATCAGAGACTTGGGCTTTAGTGGCAAGATAGGTCAGGGCCCAAAGGTTTTTAACCCTACTCCAAGTCGAAGACTAGGAGCAAGGCGCGTGCATGCCACAAGGACGGCCACCTTCCATTTCTTGGCCGTGAGGTGAGTTAAGGTAAGTTTTCATTCGAATATATGCCTCTTTCTGTTTTGCAGGGTAGGATCTAGTTGCTTTACATTTTTGAGTCAAGAACATTTTAGGAATAGGTCATTTTTCGGTTATGCACTTTTGTATCTTTTCCTTTTGTGCACTTTTGTAAACTTTCCTTTTTCTTTATTTGTGTCGACCCTAGAAGGTCCAGCTGTCGAGCATATTAATAAGGCTCCTTCCAGCATTGTAGTTCGACAACCTTTTTGATTATTAATAAAGTAGAACTTTTTCCCTACGAGCTTTCTCTCAAGAGAGACTTGTGTGCTTAGAACCTAGTTGAGACCAGCCCTCCTAGCTCTAAGTTTGTGATTTATCACGAGGTTCATCACCCCTCGTGTGGTTCACTTCACCCTTCCATCGTTTACCAACCAGAAAACTCCTATCCAGAAGCCTAAGGTTGAGTTTCTCACCTAATCTTCTACAAACAGCCCACGCGCATACATCCTTGAATCAAGGCTTGTATCATTTTGGTAACAGAGCTTAAAGCTCCTAAACCAGGTTGTTTCTATCCTTTTGCTTGTCTTATTTCTAGTTCTTGCATTAGTTTAAGTCGTATTCAAGAAAAATCAAAAAAAAACAACACCAAACTCCAAACCGAGTGCATCTAGCCTCCTACGTGTATCACTAGGGTTTAGATTCACTTTTGCATTGTCTTGCACGGTTTCCTTTTTGTTTAAATCATATTTCCTTTAATTTTAAGTTAAATTAAAAAGAAAATAAAAAGAAAATAGAAAGAATACTAAAGGAATTCGAATTGGACAGCTAACACAAGTTGTCTAGGAAGTTTCCTTTTTTTTTTCAAATTTCCTTTCCTTATGATTTTCCTTTTTGCATTATTTTCGAATCCCATATAAAAAGAAACTCTCCTAATAATTTAGGAGCACCCTAATTATCTTCTTTCTTTGTAGCACACCATGGGAGAAGAGAATAGAGACGCAGCTGAAGCCATGATGGCCATGTTCACCACACTCCAAACACAACTCGCATCCATAGGCGAGAGGTTGGAGCGCGTGGAGAGACCAGTAAGATTCCAGGCCATAAGGCACGTGAGAGCTGAGCCAGATCGTCCTGAGGGTCCTGAGTACCTTAGGACACGGCACGAACAGGAGGAACCCCAGCCAGATGGAGATGAGGACACGCAACCTCATAACTATCACCATAGGCCGAGAGGACCTCCACGGCAACCAGGGGCAGAAGATGATGGCTTTGAGCCATATGGTCTTCACCAGAGACCAAGAATGCCTCCTAGACATCATGAGGATGGAGATGAACACACTTACAACCGGGTAACTCATCCTGATGTTAAGCTAACTCCTCCAAGTTTTGCAGGAAAAGTAGACCCCGAGGCTTACCTAGATTGGGAAAGAAGAATGGATCATATCTTCGATCATTACAACCAACCAGGGCCTAGGAGAGTCTCAATGGCAGTAGCACAACTCACGGAAAATGCCCTCATCTGGTGGGATCGTGAGGTATCTGACAGAAAGAGGAAGAGAATGAGGCCCATAGACTCATGGGTCGACATGAAAGACCTCATACGGCAAAG
>JAEVFF010001338.1:0-66467 GCA_018901945.1 Pugionium dolabratum
AGGACAGTAGAAGCTCATTGTGCAAGATGCATCACTTGCAAGAAAGCAAAGTCCCGAGTGCAACCTCACGCGTTGTATCTCCCACTGCCCATACCTACACATCCATGGGTGGACATCTCAATGGACTTTGTTCTAGGTCTGCCCAAGATCAACCACAAAGATGCAATCTTTGTAGTGGTGGACAGATTCTCCATGGTGGACAGATTTCTCCAAGATGGCACACTTCATTCTGTGTTCCAATGTCAATGATGCCACGCAAACAGCTGAGCTGTTCTTCAGGGAGATAGTACAGCTTCATGGAATGCCAAGGACCATCGTGTCAGACAGGGACACCAAGTTCCTCAGCCATTTCTGGAGGACCCTTTGGAGGAACCTAGGCACGAAGCTACTCTTCTCTACCACCTGCCATCCTCAAACCGATGGCCAAACTGAAGTTGTCAACAGGACACTATCAACTCTTCTCAGGACTACACTAAGGAAGAACCTCAAGACTTGGGTGGAGTGCCTGCCATTCATAGAGTTCGCTTACAACCGAGCCGTGCACTCAGCAACCAAGAAGACCCCATTTGAAGTAGTATACGGCTTCAACCCTCTCACCCCATTGGAGCAAACACCACTACCACCAGCTGAGATGACCAACCTCAACGGAGCAGCCAAGGCAGAGTTCATTAGGAGGTTACACCAGAAGGTAGAAGAGGACCGGGCAGTACGTGACTCATGCCAACAAGGGAAGAAAGGAGGTGATCTTTCAACCAGGCGATTGGGTGTGGCTACACCTACGGCACGAGAGGTTCCCAAACCTAAGGAGTTCCAAGCTAGCACTAAGAGGAGATGGACCAATCAGAGTGCTTGAGAGGATCAACAACAACTCCTACTGGATCGAGCTCCCAGGTGAGTTTAATGTGTCCAACACGTTCAACATAACTGACTTAGCCCCTTTCCATGCAGATGAACCAGTTTTGAGGACAAAACCTACTGAAGAGGGAGGGGATGATGAGGACATCAGGTCGTACATCAAACCAGGAGACCAGACTGGCCGAACAGGAAGCTTGCCCGAGATAGCCGGGCCATCTGGCACGTCTGCCGGCCCAAGCGATGGTGCCGGCCCCTCGACCAATAGGACCAGACCGACCAGCATTTCCGGCGGAGAGACCCAAGCTTCAGCAAAATTGGTGGCGACGTGGATGACACCGCCGGTCCCCTTGGTGATGCCACCAACTCTGGGATCAACTTGGCCGGTCCTAAAGGCATTCCGGCCAGTACCTCGCACAGTCCAGCCGGTACAGCCGATCCAGCCGAGTGCACGAGCATTTTAACTTCTAGACAGGAAACTCGGACCAGATAAGCTACCAGCTTCAGGACATGCATCTAGAGGAAGTCTCCACACCAGTAGTGCCACCAGGAGCAATGAAAAGGAGCAGATCAAGAGCACTCTTCCACAAGTTCAGCTTATGGGTCGACAAGCTCCTAGAGGAAGATCGACTAAGGGCAATGGGCCAGAAGTGCAAAGAAGAGTCCAAAGGCTTCTCAACAATGCAAGGGACTTCAGAGACTTGGGCTTTAGTGGCAAGAGAGGTCAGGGCCCAAAGATTTCTAACCCTACTCCAAGTCGAAGACTAGGAGCAAGGCGCGTGCATGCCACAAGGACGGCCACCTTCCATTTCTTGGCCGTGAGGTAAGTAAGGGAAGTTTTCAATAAGAATATTTGCCTCTTTCTGTTTTGCAGGGTAGGATCTAGAATATTTACATTTATTGAGTCAAAGACATTTTAGGAATAGGTCCTTTTTCGATTATACAGTTTTATATCCTTTCCTTTTGTGCACTTTTGTAAGTTTTGCTTTTTCTTATTTGAGTCCACCCTTGAAGGTCAAGCTGTCGAGCATATTAATAAGGATCCTTCCAGCATTGTAGTTTGACAACCTTTTTGATATTAATAAAGTAGAACTTTTCTTCCAACAAGTTTTCTCTCAAGGATCTTGTGCGCTTAGAATCTAGTTGAGACCAACCCTACTAGCTCTATGTTTGTGATTTATCACGAGGTTCATCACCCCTCGTGTGGTTCACTTCACCTTTCCATCGAATACCAACCCAAAAACCCCTATCCAAGAAGACTAAGGTCGAGTTTCTCACCTAACCTTCTCCAAACAGCCCACACGCATATAAGCCTTGAATCGAGGCTTGTATCAGGATTGAACCCATAAACCATTTCGAATGGTGAGTACTTATAAGCAGTATGCCTAGCATGATTATATGCGAATTCAACATGATGCAAGCATTCTTCTCAAGTCCTAAAATTCTTTTTAATCAAAGCTCTTAACAAAGTAGACAAGGTTCTATTAACAACTTCACTTTGACCATCCGATTATCGGTCACAAGTTGTGGAGAAACAAAGTTTAGTTCCTAGCTTAGACCAAAGTGTTTTCCAAAAGTAACTAAGGAACTTAGTGTCTCTATCTGATAGTATTGTCTTAGGCATGCCATGAAGTCTAAATATATCCTAAAAGAATAATCTGGCAATATTAACGGCACCATCCGTCTTATGACAAAGAATAAAGTGAGTCATTTTGGAAAATCTATCAACTACAAAAAACACAGAATCCTTTCCAGTTTAGTTCTATGAAATCCAACAACAAAATCCATAGAAATATCATGCCAAGGGTGCAAAGGTATAGGAACAGGGGTATACAAACTGTGCTTTTGGATTGTGGATTTAGCTTGCTTGCAAGTTACACATCTTTTGCAAGCTTTCTCAACATCACTTCTCATGTGTGGCCAAAAGAAATGTTCCTGCAATACATTTAATGTCTTTGCAACGCCAAAGTGACCGGTAAGACGACCAGAATGTGCTTCCTTAACAAACAAGTCTCGCAAAGAAAAGTTAGGTACACATAACCGATTATCATAAAACAAGAAGCCTTCACTCTTAAAGTATTTTACAGTACCAAACCTCTCACAAGAAGCATAAATATCCATAAAATCAGTATCAGTAGCATATAACTCTTTGATTTTGATTTGCTCAAACCCTAGCAGTTTAACTTCTAAAGATTTCAAGAGCACATACCTCCGAGAAAGAGCATCCGCTACTATATTCTTTGTACCTTTCTTGTATTTGATCACATAAGGGAAGGTCTCAACGAATTCGAACCACCTAGCATGTCTTTTGTTCAGATTTTGTTGCCCTTTGAGATGTTTGAGTGACTCATGGTCGGTATGGATGACAAACTCCTTGGGCCAAAGATAATGTTGCCATGTTTGCAAGGTTATCTATTCCAAAACAACCTTAATACCATTTGTACTCACAACAAAACCTAAGAAGACAAGGTTATCTATTCCAAAAGTACATTTCTTAAGATTGGCATACATGGTGTCCTTTCTAAGCACTTCAAAAACCTTTCTCAGGTGTTCTACATGAGCATCTAAGGTTTGGCTAAAAACTAGAATGTCATCAAAGTATACTACCACAAAATAACGTATGAATTCCCTAAGGACATGGTTCATCAATTTCATAAAGGTAGTAGCCAAAAGGCATTACTAACCACTCGTATAAACCTTGTTTAGTTTTAAATGCAGTTTTCCACTCATCCCTTTCTTTCATCCTAATTTGGTGATAAACACTCTTAAGATCTACCTTAGAGAAGATGCTAGAACCATGCAATTCATCTAACATATCATCTAATCTATGTATAGGATGGTGATACTTTATAGTGATATTGTTGATGGCTTTGCAATCAACACACATTCTCCAGCATCCATCCTTTTTTGGGACAAGCAAAATAGGTACAGCACACAGGCTCATACTTTTGCGGATATTTCCTTTCTCAATGAGTTCACTGACTTGCTGTTGAAGCTCCTTGGTCTCCAGGGGGTTGGTTCTGTAGGCTGGTTTGTTGGGAAGATATGCTCCTGGTAGAAAGTCAATTTGGTGCTCAATTCCTCAGATTGGTGGTAAGCCTTGTGGTTACTCCTCCGGAAATATATCTTTAAATTCCTGCAAAAGAAGTTGAATTTTGCTAGGAATGTCTTGCATAGATTGGTTAGTATGAAAGCATACTTTCAACACAAAGAGTAGGTGTGGTAAGTTACTCCCTGGGTTGGACTTAATCATAAGATTAGTCGGTTGTTTGGCTGGTGGCTTGGTTTGCGGTTTGCCGGTGCTGTCGGCATGGGGTTTGCTTTTGGGTTCTGATTGGGTTTTGTTTTTCATTAAAGCTATATGATCTAAATGAACCTCTTGTGGGGATAAAGGTACTAAAATATGTTTCTTTCTCTTAAACTCATATGTGTACCTATTAGTAAACTCATCATGAATAACCCTTCTATGCGATTGCCAAGGTCTACCTAACAAGATGTGACCAGCATCCATGGGTACAACATCACACAAAACCTCATCTTCATATTTGTCTATGGACAAAGGAACTAGGACCTGGTTCTCTACTTCTAGCTCACCCTCATCATTAAGCTATTGCAACTTATAGGGTTTAGACCTCTTAATAATCTCAAGTCCTAACTTCTCTACCATAATCTCACTAGCTACATTGGTACAGCTACCTCCATCTATCACTAAGCTACAGACCTTACTCTTAACTAGACAGCGAGTGTGGAATAGGTTCTCTCTTTTCTCATTCTTTTCTGTCCTAGTTTGTAAGTTTATAGTTCTCCTAGTGATTAAGAGTTTTACAGCATGGGGCATGTCTACATTTTCTTCCATGCAATCAGCATCAGAATGGTAATCCTCTGATTCTACCTCACCATTAGCCCTAATAACTATGGTTCTCTTATTGGTACATTCCCTAGAGTAGTGACCAAAGCCCTTACACTTAAAACACTGAATTTCCCTAGTTTTGGTCGTAGAACCCATATCCATTCCCTTAAGTTTCGAATCTTCTACCTTAGGTTTAGTGAAAGGCTTGTAATCGTTGCTAGATTTATCCTACTTAGATTGGCTAAACCTAGTAGAACTAAATCCGGATTTAAGGTGTTTCCTCTGAAGTTGTTTTTCGAACATGATAGCCTCATGGAGAAGTTCTTCTATTTCGACATAATGGTGAACCTCTAGCCTAACTATGATTTCCCTATTAAGGCCACCCATAAACCTAGCCATATTGGCTTCACTATCCTCTTGAACATCAGCCCTAAGCAATAAGGTTTCCATCTTCTTAAAGTACTCGTCTATGGTTTTAGATCCTTAAGATAGGTTTCTAAGCTTAAAGTGAAGTTCCCTATGATAGTGGCTAGGTATAAACCTTTTCCTAATGATAACTTTCATCTGGTTGCAAGAATCTATAGGCAAATCCCCAGCCCTTCACCTAGAAGTAACTAATTGATCCCACCAACTTAAGGCATAATCTTTAAATGCGGTTGGTGCTACTCTAACCTTACTATCCTGAGTGTATTCCCTACGATGAAAGACTATTTCTATCTTCTTTTCTCACTATAGATGCTCCTCAAGGTCATTGGTTCCATGGAAAGAGGGAATCTTGATTTTAAGACCAGCCAAAGGAGGATTGGGTTGGGTTGGGTTGGTTATTCCTATGCGGTTGGTCGTCTCTTGGGCGCCTTCTCCTAGGGTGTTTTGTCCTAGATGAGTGACTGTAGTATTTTTCAGTATCAGAAGGTGGCTGGTTTATCCTAAGTCGGTCATTGATGGATCTTTCGATTTGAGCTCTCATGGTTGCCATACATTCATCCATCATGGCTTTAAAGGAATCAAGGAGTTGTTTGTTGGAGTTTGAGGATTTTTCTCCATTATTGCTGGTTCCTACCATGCTACCTGACAAATTCAGACAACTAAAAAGTAAAAAATTTTAAAGTAAAACACAGAAACTGACACAACATTTCGCTGAAATAAAGAACAAGAACAAAGACAAACCCTAGCAAATCATATTCTAGACCCTTCGAACTCCAGTTTTGAAATGGGTCAGTCTAACAACTTTAGATTCGTTTTGAAACGTTTTTAATTGGTATTCCTATTCTATTAAGTCTTCAGAACAAGTTTCATTCAGGTTTTAATCTTTAAAATATTCAAACACAAGGTGATAAACTCGGATTAACAAAAACAGTTTCTTAGAACCTCAACGGTGTCGATTGGGTGTTTCACAAATTTTGTCCTTTAGAAATCGGTACTAAACTATTTTTAAGTTAATTTACAGGTTCGTAAAAGATCTAAGATCAGGTTTAAACAAGAAAAAAACCCAGAAACTTTTTAAAACAAATCGCAAAAAGAAGGCGAAAGATTACAAAACGTTTTTGCAAGATTACGAAAGGGTGCAAACGGATTTGTAGAGATAGAACCTGTTTTGGAGTGGGCTCTGATACCACTTGATGTGAGCATGGCCAGAAAGGAACCACAAACTAAGGAGTAATTTGAAGCAGAGGAGGAAGAAGCCACTAATGATGCTAAGGAGCAGCTAGAACTCGCAGATATTGGAGATGAAAGCCTACAAATCTTCAATGGCCCCATTACCCGATCCAAGCAAGCCAAACTTATGAAAACAGTACAGCACCTTCTAAACATCATTCAGCCAGTTTAGTATGTGCTAATCCAACCATATTGGTTGTGATTCAAGCCACCTAAACCTCACCAAAAGAGGTGCCTTGGATTGTACTCTTTTTCCCTATTCTTAGTTTTGTCCCAATGGGTTTTCTAAGATAGGTTTTTATTGAGGCAAGCCCAAGGTACTTCACCACAGCCTTTTGGTGAATCAAGGCCCATTCTATCTCATCATCCACTAAATAAGAGAGGAAGAATCAAGTCAAAACATTATTTACTTCGTAGTCTTTGTCTTAGTTGTCTTTGTAATTCCCTAAATATTTCCTTTAATGTTTTGGTAGAATTTTAGGAGTCATTTTCAATTTCATAGACTACTATAAATACTCTCTTGTATCCTCATTTCTGAATCATCAAACATTTTTATAGCAAATCTCCTTCTTAAACTCGTTTCATCATCCTCTTGAATAAAGAATTTTAGAACACTTTCTCGTTCCTCTCAAGAGCCAACAAGTGTAAGGGATCTTCATCACCCTTGGAAGTTTCAAGTCGAATCACCCCTTGCCCAACGTGCCTGGTCTTGGTCATTCACACAGAGAAAGTAGATAGTCTAAGGATTTTCCACCATCCTTGAGAAGTATCATCCATTTCCCCTTGTTCTCTGATCCATCCACTTAAAAGCTCACACATTCGCAAGTTACACCATCGTTTCACCCATTCCGCAACTTTAATCCATTGATCCACTCTTCCACAACCATTTGGAGTTGATCAGGGGCTTGATCATCATCAGGATGACATAAAACGCCCACGTTAAGCTAGCTCCGTTTTCAATACTGTGATTAAAGTTAAGAAAGAAATAGCAAGGACAAAGCCTCCAAGTAATGTCATTCATTATGCTTCATCTGTAAACCTTTGCTCAATGAGCATCAATCAGTTTAGAATGATCAATTTAACTAGCTGATCGACTTGTGATGTCCGCACTAATTTGTCCGTTACATTTGATTTAGAGCTCAAAATGACATGAACCGAACGTCCATGTTAATCTAGCTCAATTTTCAGTATTGTGATAACATTTGACACTTAGAGAGCTACAACAAAGCCTCCAAATAATCCAATGTACCCAAAACAGCGTGATGCCATGCATTATGTTTCATTTATTACTCAAGGAGCACCAAATATCACTTTAGAATGATCATTTTATCTGTCCGATCAACTTGACATGTCTGCACTAACTCGTCCATAATTTTTGATTTAGAGTTCAGAATGACACGAATCCAACGCCCACATTAAGCCAGCTCAATTTTTCTATATTGTGATTCAATTTAAGACAGAAATAGCAAGGACAAAGCCTCCAAGTAATCTAATCTATGCATTATGCTTCATTTGTAAACCTTTGCTCAATGAGCATTAATGGTCAATTTAGCTGATCAACTTGACATGTCCGCACTAAATCGTTCGTAACATTTGATTTAGAATTCAAAATGACATAAATCGAACGCCCACGTTAATCTACCTCAATTTTCAATATTGTGCAACATTTGAGAATGAAAGAGCTATGAAAAGCCTCCAAGTAATCCAATGTATCCCAAACTGCGTGATACCATGCATTATGCTTCATTTATAAACGTTTACTCAAGTAGCACCAATGATCAGTTTAGAATGATAATTTTAACTGGCCAATCCACTTAACATGTCCGCACTAAATCGTCCATAACTTTAGCTTAAGAGTTCAGAATGACACGAATCCAACGCCCACGTTAAGCTACTTCAATTTTCTATTTTGTGACAACATTTGAGTCTGAAAAAGTTATGACAAAGCCTCCAAGTAATCTAATGTATCCAAAACTGCGTGATGCCTTGTATTATGCTTTATTTATAAGCGTTTACTCAAGGAGCACCAATGATCAGTTTAGATTGATGATTTTAACTGGCCGATCAACTTGACATGTCTACACTAAATAGTCTGAAGCTTTTGATTTAGAGTTCGTAATAACACGAATCCAACGCCCACTTTAATCTTGCTGAATTCTCTATATTGTGGTTAAATTTAAAACCGCGATAGCTACGATAAAGCTTCCAAGTAATCTAATCTATCCCAAACTGCTGGATGCCATGCCTTATGCTTCATTTGAAAACCTTTGCTCAATAAGCACCAATGATCAGTTTAGATTGATCATTTTAACTAGCTGATCAAGTTGACATGCCCAGACTAAATCGTCTTTAGAATTTGATTTTGAGCTGAAAATGACATGAATCCAACGCCCACATTAATCTAGCTCAATTTTCAATATTGTGCAACATTTGAACTGAAAGAGCTACGCCAAAGCCTCCCACTAATCCAATGTATCCCAAACTGCATGATGCCATGCATTATCCTTTATTTATAAGCCTTTACTTAAGGAGCTGCAATGATCAGTTTAGAATGATCATTTTAACTGGCCGATCAAGTTGACATGTCCGCACTAAATCATCCCTAACTTTTGATTAAGAGTTCAGTATGACACGAATCCAAAACCCACGTTAAGCTAGCTCAATTTATTATATTGTGATTAAATTTAAAACCGAAATAGCTACGACAAAGCCTCCGAGTAATCCAATGTATGCCAAACCGAGTGATGTCATGCATTATGCTTAATTTATAAGCGTTTACTCAAGGAACACCAAAGATCAGTTTAGAATGATCATTTGAACTGGCCGATCAACATGACATGTCCGCTTTAAATCATCCGTAACTTTTGATTTCGATTTCAGAATGACAAGAATCGAATGCCCACTTTAAGCTAGCTCAACGTTCTCTATTGGAACAAACTTTAAGACCAAAATAGCTATAACAAAGTCTCCAAGTACTCCAAAATATCACAAACTGTGTGATGCCATGCATTATGTTTCATTTGTAAACCTTTGCTCAATGAGCACCAATGATCAGTTTAGAGTGATCATTTTAACTAGTTGATCAACTTGACATAACCTGACTAAATCGTCTCTAATATTTGATTTAGAGCACAAAATGAGATAAATGCAACGCCCACCTTAATCTAGCTCAATTTTCAATATTGTGACAACATTTCAGAATAGTCTCGAAAAGCTTGGAAAAAGCCTCCAACTAATCTAATCTATCCAAAACTACGTGATGCCATGCATTTTGTGTCATTCATAAGCCTTTACTCAAGGATCACCAATGATCAGTTTAGAATGATCATTTTAACTGGCCGATCAACTTGGTATGTCCGCACTAAATTGTCCGTTACTTTTGAATAGAGTTTAAAATGACAAGAATCCAACACCTACTTTAAGCCAGCTCAATATTCTATATTATGACAAAATTTAGGACTGATATAGCTACAACAAAGTTTCCAAGTAATCCAAAATATCGAAAACTGTGTGATGTCATGCATTATTCTTCATTTGTAAACCTTTGCTCAATGAGCACCAACGATCAGTTTAGATTTATCATTTTAACTAGCCAATCAACTAGACATGTCCGGACTAAATCGTCTTTAATATTTGATTTAGAACTCAAAATGAGATGAATCCGTTGCCCACCATAATCTAGCTCAATTTTTAATATTGTGACAAAATTTCACAACAGTCTCAAAAAGCTAGGATAAAGCCTCCAAGTAATCCAATGTATCCCAAACTCCGTGATACCATGCATTATGCTTCATTTATAAGCCTTTATTCAAGGAGCACCAATGATCAGTTTAGAATGATTATTTTAACTGGCCAGTCAACTTGACATGTCCTTACTAAATCGTCCATAACTTTTGCTTTATAGTTCAGAATGACACTAATCCAACACCCACGTCAAGCTAGCTCAATAATATTTATTGTGACAAAATTTAAGCCCAAAATCGCTACGACAAAGCCTCCAAGTAATTTAATCTATTCCAAACTTTTGATTTAGAGTTCTGAATGACACGAATATAACGCCCACATCAAGCTAGGTCAATATTCTATGCTGTGACAAAATTTAATACCAAAATAGCTACGACAAAGCTCCAAGTAATCCAACCTATCCAAAACTTTGTGAGAATTATGGTTCATTTGTAAACCTTTTCTCAATGAGCACCAATCATCAGTTTAAAATGATCATTTTAACTAGCTGATCAACTTGACATGTCCCCACTAAATCATCTTTTAACATTTGATTTAGAGCTCAAAATGACATGAATCGAACACCCATGTTAATCTAACTCAATTTTCAATATTGTGACAACATTTGAGATTGAAAGAGCTACGACAAAGCCTCTAAGTAATCCAACATATCCCAAACTCCGTGATGCAATGCATTATGCTTCAGTTGTAAACCTTTTCTCAGTGAGCACCAATGGTCAGTTTAGAATGACCTTTTTAACTAGCTGATCTACTTGACATGTCCGGACTAAACCGTCTTTAATATTTAATTAAAAGCTTAAAATGACATGAGTCAAACGCCCACGTTAATCTAGCTCAACTTTCAATATTGTGACAACATTTGAAACTTAAAGAGCTACGACAACGACTCCACATAGTCCAATCTATCCCAAATTTCGTGATGCCATCCATTATACATCACTTATAAGCCTTTACTCAAGGAGCACCCATGATAAGCTTTGAAAGATCATTTTAAATAGCTGATCAACTTGACATGTCCGCATTAAATCGTCTTTAACATTTGATTTAGATCTGAAAATGATATGAATCCAATGCCCACATTAATCTAGCTCAATTTTCAAAATTGTGACAACATTTTAGAGTGAAAGAGCTACGACAATTCCTCCAAATAATCCAATCTATCCCAAACTTCGTGATGTCATGCATTATTCTTCATTTATAAGCCTTTACGCAAGGAGCACTAATGATCATTTTAACTCGCGGATCAACTTGACATGTCCGCCCTAAATCGTCCGTAACTTTGGATTTAGAGTTCAGATTGACACGAATCCAACGCCCATCTTAAGCTATCTCGTTTTTCTGTATTGTGTTTAAATTTAAGACCAAAATAGCTACAACAAAGCCTCCAAGTAATCTGATCAATCCCAAGCTACGTGATACCATGCATTATGCTTCATTTGTAAACTTTTGCTCAAGGAGCATTAATGGTCAGTTTAGAATGATCATTTTAACTAGCTGATCAACTTGAAATGTTCACACTAAATCGTATGTAACTTTTTATTGAGAGTTCAGAATGACAAGAATCAAACGCTCACGTCAAGCTAGATCAATATTCTATATTGTGACAAAATTAAAGATTGAAATAGCTACAACAAAGCCTACAAGTAATCCAATCTATCCCAAACTTAGTGATGCTATGCATTATGCTTCATTTGTTAACCTTTGCTCAATGAGCACCAATGATCTGTTAAGAATGATCATTTTAACCAGCTGATCAACTTGCATTGCTCGCACTAAATCGTCCGAAATTTTTGATTTATAGTTCAGAATGACACGAATCCAACACCCATGTTAAGCTGGCTCAGTTTTCAATATTGTGATTTAATTTAAGTCCGTAATAGCTACAACAAAACCTCCAAGTAATCCAATATATTCCAAACTGTTGGATGCCAAGCATTATGCCTCATTTGTAAACCTTTGCTAAATAAGCACAAATGATCAGTTTAGAATGATCATTTTAACAAGCTTATCAACTTGACATGTCTAGACTAAGTAGTATTTAGTATTTGATTTAGAGCTCAAAATGACATGAATCCAACGCCCACTTTAATCTAGCTCAATTTCCAATATTGAGAGAAGATTTAAGACTCAAAGAGTTACAACAAATCCTCCAAGTAATCCAATGTATCCCAAACTGCGTGCTGGTATTATTTATGCTTCATATATAAACCTTTACTCAAGGAGCATTAATGGTCAATTTAGAATGATCATTTTAACTAGCTGATTAGCTTGACATGTCCACACTAAATCGTTTGTAACTTTTGATTTAGAGTTCCGAACGACAAGAATCCAACACCCACGTTAAGCTAGCTCAATATTCTATACTGTGACAAAATTTAATATTGAAATAGCTACGACAAAGCCAGCAAGTAATCCCATATATCCCAAACTTAGTGATGCCATGCATTATGCTTTATTTGTAAATATTTCCTCAATTAGCACTAATGATCAGTTTATAATGATAATTTTAACTACCTGATGAACTTGACATGTCCGCACAAAGTTGTCCGAAACTTTTGATTTATAGTTCAGAATGACACAAATCCAACGCCCACGTTAAGGTAGCTCAATTTTCTATATTGTAGTTTAATTTAAGACCGTAGTAACTACAATAAAGCCTCCAAGTAATCCAAGCTATCCCAAACTATTGGATGCCATGCATTATGCTTCATTTGTAAACCTTTGGTAATTGAGCACCAATGAGCAGTTTAGAATGATCATTTTAACTAGCTGATAAACTTGACATGTTTAGACTAAATAGTCTTTAGTATTTGATTCACAGCTCAAAATGACATGAATCCAACACCCAGTTTAATCTAGCTCAATTTCCAATATTGTGGGAACATTTGAAACTCAAAGAGTTACGACAAAACCTCCAAGTAATCCAATGTATCACAAACTGTGTGATGTCATGCATTACGCTTCATATATAAACCTTTACTCAAGGAGCATCAATGGTCAGTTTAGAATGATCATTTTAACTAGCTGATTAACTTGACATGTCCACACTAAATCGTTTGGAACTTTTGATTTCGAGTTCCGAACGACAAGAATCCAACACCCACGTTAAGCTAGCTCAATATTCTATATTGTGACAAAATTTAAGATTGAAATAGCTACGACAAATCCTCCAACTAATCCCATATATCCCAAACTTAGTGATGCCATGCATTATGCTTCATTTGTAAACATTTGCTCAATGAGGACTAATGATCAGTTTTTAATGATCATTTTAACTACCTGATCAACTTGACATGTCCGCACAAAGTCGTCCGAAACTTTTGATTTATAGTTCAGAATGACACGAATCCAACGCCCACGTTAAGCTAGCTCAATTTCTATATTGTGGTTTAATTTAAGACCGTAGTAACTACAACAAAGCCTCCAAGTAATCCAATCTATCCCAAACTGTTGGATGCCATGCATTATGCTTCATTTGTAAACCTTTGGTAATTGAGCACCAAAGAGCAGTTTAGAATGATCATTTTAACTAGCTGATAAACTTGACATGTTTAGACTAAAATAGTCTTTAGTTTTTTATTTACAGCTCAAAATGACATGAATCCAACGCCCACTATAATCTAGATCGATTTCCAATATTGTGAGAACATTTGAGTCTCAAAGACTTACGACAAAACCTCCAAGTAATCCAATGTATCCCAAACTGTGTGATGCCATGCATTATGCTTCATATATAAACCTTTACTCAAGGAGCATCAATGGTCAGTTTAGAATGATCATTTTAACTAGCTGATCAACTTGGCATGTTCGCACTAAATCGTCAGTAACTTTTGATTTAGAGTTCAAAATGACAAGAATCCAACGCCCACGTTAAGCTAGTTCAGTATTCTATATTGTGACAAAATTAAAGATTGATATAGCTTCGACAAAGCCTCCAAGTAATCCAATCTATCCTAAACTTTGTGATGCCATGCATTGTGCTTCATTTGTAAACCATTGCTCAATGACCACCAATGATCAGTTTAGAATGATCATTTTAACTAGCTGATCAACTTGACATGTTTGCACGAAATCGTCCGAAACTTTTGATTTATAGTTCAGAATGACACGAATCCAATGCCCATGTTAAGCTGGCTCAATTTTCAATATTTTGATTTAATTTAAGTCCGTAATAGCTACAAAAAAACCTCCAAAAAATCCAATATATTCAAAACTGTTGGATGCCAAGCATGATGCGTCATCTGTAAACCTTTGCTAAATGAGCACAAATGATCAGTTTAGAATGATCATTTTAACTAGCTGATCAACTTGACATGTCTAGACTAACTAGTATTTAGTATTTGATTTAGAGCTCAAAATGACATGAATCCAACGCCCACTATAATCTACTTCAATTTCCAATATTGTGAGAACATTTAAGACTCAAAGAGTTACGACAAATCCTCCAAGTAATCCTATGTATCCCAAACTGTGTGATGGCATGCATTATGCTTCATATATAAACCTTTACTCAAGGAGCATTAATGGTTAGTTTAGAATGATCATTTTAACTAGCAGATTAACTTGTGACATGTCCACACTAAATCGTTTGTAACTTTTGGATTAATGGTTAGTTTAGAATTCAGCAGATTAACTTGACATGTCCACACTAAATCGTTTGTAACTTTTGATTTAGAGTTCAGAATGAAAATAATCCAACGCCCACGTTAAGCTAGCTCAATATTCTATATTGTGACAAAATTTAAGATTGAAATAGCTACGAAAAAGCTTCCAAGTAATTCCATATATCCAAAATTTAGTGATGCCATGCATTATGCTTCATTTGTAAACCTTTGCTAAATGAGCACTAATGATCAGTTTATAATAATCATTTTAACTAGATGATCAACTTGACATGTGTACACAAAATCATCCAAAACTTTTGATTTATAGTTCTGAATGACACGAATCCAATGCCCACGTTAAGCTAGCTCAATTTTCTATATTGTGATTTAATTTAAGACCGTAGTAACTACAACAAAGCCTCCAAGTAATCCAATTTATCCCAAACTGTTGGATGCCATTCATTATATTTCATTTGTAAACCTTTGGTAATTGAGCACCAATGAGCAATTTAGAATGATCATTTTAACTAGCTGATAAACTTGTCATGTCTAGACTAAATAGTCTTTAGTATTTGATTTACAGCTCAAAATGACAAGAATCCAACGCCCACTTTAATCTAGCTCAATTTCCAATATTGTGAGAACATTTGAGACTCAAAGAGTTACGACAAAACCTCCAAGTAATCCAATGTATCCCAAACTGTGTGATGCCATGCATTATGCTTCATATATAAACCTTTACTCAAGAAGCATCAATGGTCAGTTTAGAATGATCATTTTAACTAGCTGATCAACTTGGCATGTTCGCACTAAATCGTCTGTAACTTTTGATTTAGAGTTCAGAATGACAAGAATCCAATGCCCACGTTAAGATAGCTCAATATTCTATATTGTGACAAAATTAAAGATTGAAATAGCTTCGACAAAGCCTACAAGTAATCCAGTCTATCCTAAACTTAGTGATGCCATGCATTGTAATTCATTTGTAAACCTTTGATCAATGAGCACCAATGATCAGTTTAGAATGATCATTTTAACTAGCTGATCAACTTGACATGTCCGCACGAAATCTGCCGAAACATTTGATTTATAGTTCAGAATGACACGAATCCAATGCCCACGTTAAGCTGGCTCTATTTTCTATATTATTATTTAATTTAAGACCATAGTAACTACAACAAAGCCTCCAAGTAATCCAATCTATCCCAAACTGTTGGATGCCATGCATTATGCTTCATTTGTTAACCTTTGCTAATTGAGCACGAATAAGCAGTTTAGAATAATCATTTTAACTATTTGATCAACTTGACATGTCTAGACTAAATTGTCTTTTGTATTTAATTTAGAGCTCAAAATGACATGAATCCAACGCCCAATTTAATCTAGCTCAATTTCCAATATTGTGAGAGCATTTGAGACTCAAAGAGTTACGACAAAGCCTCCAAGTAATGTATTATGCTTCATATATAAACCTTTACATAAGGAGTATCAGTGGTCAGTTTAAAATGATCATTTTAACTAGCTGATCAACTTGACATATTCACACTAAAACGTCTGTAACTTTTGATTTAGATTTCAGAATGACAAAAATCCAACGCCCACATTAAGATAGCTCAATATTCTATATTGTGACAAAATTAATGATTGAAATAGCTACGACAACGCCTCCAAGTAATCCAATCTATCCCAAACTTAGTGATGCCATGCATTATGCTTCATTTGTAAACCTTTGCTAAATGAGCACCAATGATTAGTTTAGCTCATTTTAAATAGCTGATCAAATTGACATGCCTAGACTAAATAGTCTTTGGTATTTGATTTAGACCTCAAAATGACATGAATCCAACGCCCACTTTAATCTAGCTCAATTTCCAATATTGTGAGAATATTTGAGACTAAAAAAGTTACGACAAAGCCTGCAAGTAATCCAATGTATCCAAACTGTGTGATTCCATACATTGTGCTTCATATATAAACCTTAACTCAAGGAGCGTCAATGGTCAGTTTACAATGATCATTTTAACAAGCTGCTCAACTTGCAATGTCCGCATTAAATTGTATGTAACTTTTGATTTAGAGTTCATAATGACAAGAACCCAACAACCATGTTAAGCTAGCTCAATATTTTATATTGTGATAAAATTTAAGATAGAAATAACAACGACAAAGCCTCCAAGTAATCCAATCTATCCCAAACTGCATGATGACATGCATTATGCTTCAATTGTAAGCCTTTGCTCAATCAGCACCAATTATCAGTTTACAATGCTCATTTTAACTAGCTATCAACATGACATGTCCACACTAGATCGTCTTAAATATTTTATTTAGAGCTCAAAATTACATGAATCCAATGGCCACAGTAATCTAGCTCAATTTTCAATATTGTGACAGCATTTGAGACTGAAATAGCTACGACAAAGCCTCCAACAATCCAAATGTATGCAAAACTGTGTTATGAGAGGCATTATGCTTTATTTATAAGAATTTACTCAAGGAGCACCAATGATCAGTTTAAAATTATCGTTTCAATTCGCCGATCAACTAGCTGATCAATTTGAGATGTCCAGCCTAAATCGTCTTTAATATTCTATTTAGAGCTCAATATAACATGAATCCAATGCCTACGTTAATATAGCTCAATTTTACATATTGTGACAATATTACAGAATCAAAAGCGCTACGACAAAGCCTCCAAGTAACCCAATGTATCCCAAATTGCGTGATGCCATGCATTATGCTTTATTTATATGCCTTTACTCAAGAATCACCAATGATCTGTTTATAATTATCATTTTAACTGGCCGATCAACTTGACATGTACGCACTAAATCATCTTAAACTTTTGATTTGGAGTTCAAAATGACACGAATCAAAAATCCACGTTAAGCTAGCCTAATTTTCTATTGTTATTAAAATTAAGAGCGACATAACTACGACAAAGCCTCCAAGTAATCCAATCTATCCCAAACTGCTGGATGTAATGCATTATGCTTCCTTTGTAAACTTTTACTCAATGAGCACCAATGATCAGTTTAGAATGATCATTTTAACTAGCTGATCAACATGACATATCCAGACTAAATCGTCTTTAACATTTGAATTAGAGCTCAAAATGAAATGAATCCAACGCCCACGTTAATGTAGCTCAATTTTCAATATTTGTCAACATTTGAGACTGAAAAAGCGGACAAAGCTTCCAAGTGATCCAATGTATATAAAACTACGTGATGTCATGCATTATGCTTCATTTAAAAGCCTTTACTCAAAGAGCACCAATGATTAGTTTAGAATGATCGTTTTAACTGGCCGATCAACTTGACATGTCCACACTAAGTCATCTATAACTTTTGATATAGAGTTTAAAATGACACGAATCCAACACCCACGTTAAGTAAGCCAAATTTTCTACTTTTTGACAAAATTTAAGGCTGAAATAATTATAATAAAGCCTCCAAGTATTCCAATATGTCACAAATTGCGTGATGCCATGCATTATGCTTCAATTGTAAACCTTTGCTCAATGAGCACCAATGATCAGTTTAGAATGATCATTTTAACTAGCTGATTAACATGACATGTCCCCACTAAATCGTCTTTATCATTTGATTTAGAGATCAAAATGACATGAATCCATTGCCCACATTAATATAGATTATTTTTCAATATTGTGATAGTATTTGAGACTGATAGAGCTACAAAAAAGCCTTCAAGTAATCCTATGTTTCCAAAACTGCGTGATGACATGTATTATGTTTCATTTGTAAGCATTTACTAAAGGAGCACCAATGATCAGTTTGGAATTATCATTTTAACTGGCCGATCAACTTGACATGTCTACATTAAATCGTCCATAACTTTTGATTTTGATTTCAGAATGACACGAATCAAATGCTCACGTTATACTAGCTTAGTGTTCTATATTGGGACAAAATTTAAGACCGAAATATATATGACAAAGCCTCCAACTAATTTAATCTATCCCAAACTGCTCGATGCCATGTCATTATGCTTTCTTTGTAAACATTTTCTCAATGAGCCCCAAAGATCAGTTTAGACTGATCAATTTATCTAGCCGATAAACTTGACATGTCCACACTAAATCGTCCAAAAGTTTTGATTTAGACTTCAGAATGATATGAATCCAATGCCCACGTTAAGCTAGCTCAATATTCTATATTGTGCAAAAATTGAGATTGAAATAGCTACGACAAAGCCTCCATAGTATCCAATCTATCCCAAACTTAGTGATGCCATGCATTATGCTTCATTTGCAAACCTTTGCTCAATGATCACCAATGATCATATTAGAATGATATTTTAACTAGCTGATAAACTTGATATATCAAAAAAATCATCTTTAACATTTGATTAAGAGGTCAAAATGACATGAATCCAATGCCCACATTAATCTAGCTCAATTTTCATTATTGTGACAACATTTGATATGAATGAGTTAAAACAAAGCCTCCAGGTAATCCAATGTGTCCCAAACTGCGTGATGCCATGCATATTTCTTCATTTATGAATATTTACTCAAGGAACACCAATGATCAGTTTAGAGTAATCATTTTAAATCGCCGATTAACTTGACATGTCGCACTAAATCATCCGTAATTTTTGATTTAGGGTTCAGAGTGACACGAATCCAATGCCCACATTAAGCTAGCTGAATATTCTATAGTGTGACAAAATTTTAAACTGAAATAGATAAGACAACGCGTCCAAGTAATCCAATCTATACCAAACTGTGTGATGCCATGTATTATGCTTCATTTGTAAATCTTTGCTCAGTGAGAACCAATGATCAATTTAGAATGATATGTTTAACTAGCTGATCAACTTGACATGTTCGCACTAAATCGTCTTTAACACTTGATTCAGAGCGCAAAATGACATGAATTCAACGCCCACGTTAATCTAGCTAAATTTTCAAAATAGTGACAACATTTGAGACTGAAAGAGCTACGACAACGCCTCCAAATAATCCAATGTATCCCAAACTGCGTGATCACATGCATTATGCTTCATTTATAAGCCTTTATGCAACGAGAACAAATGATCAGTTTAGAATTATCATTTTAACTCGCCGATCAACTTATCATGTGCACACTAAATCGTCGTTAACATTTTATTTAGAGTGCAAAATAACATGAATCCAACGCCCACATTAATCTAGCTCAATTTTCAATATTGTGACAACATTTGAGACTGTAAGAGCTACAACGAAGCCTCCAATTAATTCAATGAATCCCAAAGAGCAAGATGACATGTATTATGCTTCCAATACAAGAAAACATGTGTTTTGCGACCATGGAAGTGGTCGCAAAAGTGGTCGCAAAACGTGGTCGCAAAATAAATCAGTCGCAAATTTGCAATTGATTTGCGACCACGGAAATAGTGGTTCATTTTGCGACTAATTTGCGACCACAGAAATAGTTACTATTTTTGCGACTAATTTGCCACTGAATTTCCGTAACAAATTTTGCCACTGTTTTGCGACTACATATGCGGTTGCGAAATATGTAGTCACAAATCAGTCACAAAATTTTGTGACTGATTTGCAAAAACAAGAGTAGTGCAGTCGCAAATAAGTCACAAAATTTTGTGACTGATTTGCGACTACGTTTCTACTGTAGTCGCAAATCAGTCACAAAATTTTGTGACTGATTTGTGACTACATATTTCGCAACCACATATGTAGTCGCGAAACAGTGGCAAAATTTGTTACAGAAATTTGTTACGCAAAATGTTGTGACTGCTTTGCGACTGCGTATCTTCTGTACTCGCAAATCAGTCACAATTTTGATTCATGTCATATTGAGCTCTGAGTCAAATTTAAAGACGATTTAGTGCAGACATGTCAAGTTGATAAGAAAGTTAAAATAATCATTCTAAACTGATCATTAGTGCTTATTGAGTAAAGGCGTATAAATGAAGCATAATGCATGGCATCACACAGTTTTGTGATAGATTTGATTACTTAAAGACTTTGTCATAGCAATTACAGTTTTAAATTTTGTCACAACATAGAAAATTAAGCTAGATTTACTTGGGTGTTGGATTCCAGTCAGTCTGAAATCTAAATCAAAAGTCACGAACGATTTAAGGCGCACATGCAACTTGATCGAATAGTTAAAATGATCATTCAAAACTTATCATTGGTGCTCGTTGGGAAAAGGATTACAAATGAAGCATAATGCATGGCATCACATGGTTTTGGATTTATTGGATTACTTGGAGGCTTTATTATAGCTAGTTCGGTGTTAAATTCTATCACATTATGAAAATGGAGCTACCTTAACGTGGGCATTGGGTTCGTGTCATTCTTAACACTAGACTAAAAGTTCCGGACAATTTAGTGCGGACATCATTCGTGTCATTCTTAACACTAAATTAAAAATTCTGGATGATTTAGTGTGGACATCTCAGGTTTATCGGCTAGTTAAATTGATCATTCTAAACTGATCATTCGTATTTGCGAAAACAAGAGTAGTGCAGTCGCAAATAAGTCACAAAATTTTGTGACTGATTTGCGACTACGTTTCTACTGTAGTCGCAAATCAGTCACAAAATTTTGTGACTGATTTGTGACTACATATTTCGCAACCACATATGTAGTCGCGAAACAGTGGCAAAATTTGTTACAGAAATTTGTTACGCAAAATGTTGTGACTGCTTTGTGACTGCGTATCTCCTGTAGTCGCAAATCAGTCACAATTTTTTGTGACTGATTTGTGACCACATGTATGAAGGAGTCGCCAATCGGTGACAAAAATTGCGACTGATTTGGGACTGATTTGCGACTACAACATAATTAGATTTTAAAAAATATATATAAAATTTGTTATTATTATTGAAATAATTTTTATATTTTGAAAATAAAAATATTAATATTTTTTAAATTTTATTTCAAAATATTTAAATTATTTTAATAATAAATGTAAAATAATATTTGTAAATATAAGTTTTAATAATATTTTTTAAAATGAATTCAATAATAATATTAATATTTTGTAATTAGAAATATTAATAAAATAATTTATATTATAATGTTTTTATATTAATATTAGTTAATTTTTTATAAATATTAATATAATAGTTTATAATTTATGGTTTAATATTCATATTATTTAATTTTTTATTAATTTATAATAAAAATATTTGAAAATTAATTTCCAAAATTATTATGTTAATATTTTTAAATTTTTAATTATGAATAATTTTATAAATTTATGCTTTTTAAATTATTAAATATTATAAATAGTTTTTATTAATGAATAATAAATATTATAATATTAAATGAAAAATATATGAAGTAATTAATATATAATATTGAATAAAAAGAAATAAAAAATTAAAATTCTAATATTTATTATTGAAAATTTAATTTACACGAAAAAAAATTAATTTTCAGGAGGCGGAAATTGGAAATCTGAAGGCGAAAATGGGGTCGTGGGCGGAACCGTCGATGGTTCCCCTGTCCAATCGTTATCCCGCATATAGGAGGCGAATGCGGGATCCATCCGTTGGAAATACCCGAGGAGCATCTCCAAGCTCGAGATCTTCTTTTGGTTTTCTCTATTCAGCTCTTCCATCTTCTGATTTCTTTTCAGAATCTGCGTGTTTTGTTATTTAATTAACGCGTTTTGTTCTTGAAACATTACGTACTCGGGTGAATTGGTTTGCACTCCAGTACGTCTTCCCGTAGACTGTATGCGGTTCAGGCTACCGAGTCCATAAAGACGGCCTCGGTCAACCGCAACAGAAGACTACAAAATAACAAAAACAAAAATTAAATAATAAATTTAATTATTTAATTTGATTAGAAAAATATGTTATAAGAAAAAACTTTGAAAATATTTTTTTACCTGAATGAAGATCTCATTCTTCTGTTCTGGAGTCAGTTCAATTGGACGGGAGGTTCCATCAGATGTTTCTGTTGGATCGACCTCCACGATCGCCATCTTCTCTTGGATTTTTCGTTCGTATGCTTCACAGATTTGTTTTGCTTTCAAATCTACATACGAACCATCCGGTCTTGTGTGAGTCTTTATAAAGACCTCACCTATTGAAACTGGTGGTCCCAAATTTTGTTCCTTCACAAATATTGAAATAAATTGTAGTTAATTAATAACAAAAATGTTCATTAAATTAAAAGAAACAAAATGACTTACCATTTCTTGCTGGACCTGAATGTAAGATTTTTGGCCCGATAAATGTTTGTGCGGGCCAAGACCATCCCAATCAGAGTTGCGGTTACGTTTCTGTTCCCCAATAATCTGTCATAATTTTATACAGACTTGGGGAAATCCATCGGGGACGTTTGCCGATTGTATGAACCATGTTCACCATCCCTTTCATCCGTCTTATGCAGATGGCCTCAAACTCTTTTCGTACCACCGGGGTGATCACAGGATCCCAGGTGTACGATTGCTTCAAAATGATATTTTAAATATTAAAATTTGTTTAAATATTTTTCAATAAAAAATTTAAAAAAAAATTTCCTTACCGCAAACTCTATAAAATTATTTTCCTGCCTCTCAGCAGGTACGACAGTCCAACTATAGTACAGGCCGTCAAATTTATTTTTCAAAATTTTTGCAATTTGATGGGTAATAGCCCCGTTATCGCGGTCAAACCTAATATTTCAATTATACAGAGAAATTTTAATTTTATATTAATATATTATTAATATTATAATAAATATTTATTAAAAAATTAAAAAATTAAAAAAATCATTACCACATTGAATTTGGTGCCGCTTCTGGAGAAAGCACTGTCAAATACTGCTCGCGTCCCGGAGTTTGTAACAAACTATCAAGAGTGATAGTTTGTTCCTCCGTTCCTGTTTTGCAGTCGGGAATTTCTTCCTCCTCATGTTCATCCGATTCCTGAAACCGTGGAGGTGTTTGGGTTTCAGGAACGGAGTGAGGGGTAAATGTATATTGCGGAGGAAGGCGGGATGCCGCTCTATTAGCGGATGGTGAAGGGTTCGAGGAGGCCGAAGAGGTTCCACGGCCGGAAGACAATGGGATAGATCGTCTTCCACGACCTCTCAACGAACTACCGCTACTTGCCATTTTTTCTAAGTGTTTAGAGAGGATTTTGATTGAGAAGTTTTGAGTGAATTGTGAAAAATGAGGGAAAACCTTCGAGTATTTATAGTTTTTTTTGCGACCACGTACGTGGTCACAAATCAGTGGCAAAATTTGAATTTAATGAAGTGGTCGCAAATTAGTCGCAAATTTGCGACTGATTTGCGACCACCAATTAATTTGGTGGGAGTTGAATTTTCGAAAATTTTCAAACTCCCACCCAATTAATTGGTGGTCGCAAATCAGTCGCAAATTTGCGGCTGATTGGCGACCACTATTGTAATTCTCGAAAATATAACATGTGGTCGCAAATCCGTCGCAAATTTGCGACTTATTTGCAAACACATTTACATATATTTAATATATTACACGTGGTCGAAAATCAATCGCAATTGTGCGATTGATTTGCGACCACAGTTACATATATTGAATTTCTTACACGTAGTCGCAAATCAATCGCACAATTGCGACTGATTTGCGACTACATGTATTAATTGTGACTGAAATGCCACCACATTGCCAATGTAGTGGCAATGTAGTGGCAAATCAGTCACAAATAATACCTTAAACCCTAAATTTTGATATTTTGATGAATACATATAATTATATAAGATTGATTAATTGATTATAAGTTATACAAATTTCAATTACTATGAAAACAGTAACATTTACCAAATTTGCAAATAATTTATCTAAAACACTTAACAAATTTACTTAACCTTATACTTCTTATATACATTTCAAATGTTTTCTAAATATGAAATCATTACAAATATGGTTTTCAATATATGTGAGCACTTATAATGGTTAGTAGCCACATTAATTTGGAAATACAATGTTTAGATGTTGAAAATACTTAGGGGAAATGTGAATTTTACGACTGATTTGCGACCACATTCTCAAAATTTGATGAGAGGTCGCAAATCAAACGCACATTTGCGACTGATTTGTGACCACGTTTAATTTTTGTGACTGAAATGCCACCACATTGCCAATGCAGTGGCAAAGTGGTGGCAAATGAGTCACAATTACTGAAAAAATCACATTTATATGGTTATTGGGAATACATTGAATTATATAAAAATCATATGTACAAAATACATAATAGCATAATTATATTTATTACATTTCTTCGTTCTCGTCATCATCTGAAGATGAAATATTACATTGAAATTCATCTTCTAGTTCCGCATCTCCGACATCGAAATCAATTTCTGCCATATGGTTAACTCTATCGACCAACCGTTCTATTTCTATCTCTTGAACAAGCATTACCTCTTCATCATTTTCTTGTTGCAAGAGGCCAATCTCGTCTTTGTTTTTGTATTTCCCCAAAATGTTAGATCTTGGATTAACTTTCAAAACATTGAGCCATGTTTGTTTTGATGATGATTTAGTATGCGGATAGGGAATATAACAAACTTGATCTGCTTAAGATGCTGATACATCACAAGTATTCAAATATAAATTAGTTAAATATTTTTTACAAAATTAATTATATATAGTAAATTATTAACGAATACGTACCAAGAATAAATGGTTCGTAGTATTTCCCCGATGATAAGACATCAACGACGCCATTTTCCGACTTCCGAATATCTTTCGAGGGTGTAGGATCGTACCATTCACATTTAAAAAGCGTGATCTTCAAATTTAGGAGTCCGACATACTCAAGTTGAATGATATCTGTTAAACTCTCGTAGAAATCAGCTTCATCAGATGCATCTGAGTAATTGTCCCCCTTCACACAAATACCATAGTTACATGTCTTTCTCCTATGTCCATGTTTCTTCGTGTGGAACATATAACCTCTTGTAAAATACATCGGCCAAGTGGACGCTTTATTCATAGGACCTTGAACTAATTCTTGAGCCCATATAGGAAAGACACGTGAATCTGTGGAAGTGCATGAATTGACCTATGATCATATATCAAAAATTAAACTTAATTAGTATTTCCAAATTAATAAATAAAATATAATATATATATGTCAAATAATTAATTAAACATACATAATCCCTAACCCATATGTGGAACTCTTCCTCTCTTTTAGATGAAATGTCATCTTCCGAAAGATATGGATACGTACATCGAATATGATCTTCAAACATGCTACAACAGTAAATATTGAAAATTAATATATATTTCTTAATACAATGAAATGAAATGTAATAAATGCAATTAATTGTTTTCATATACCTCTCTAGTGGCCGAAAATATTCACAATTCCGTAATACATATGCATGTGCATATTTATATTCTTTTTCGGAGAGCCATATTTCTTTACATTTACCACTTGGACGACCCATGTGCGTAAATATATCCGGTACTCCGGGATCTGGATATACAGGCACGTCACCTTCATCGAATCTTGTAGACCTGTACAAGTTATATATATATATATTATATTACTTACATTCATATATATATATATATAATAATAATTAATTCATAAACATAACAATTAATTTAGGTTACCTGTTTTTCGTGCGTATGTGTTCAGCAAAGTAATGTTCCGAGAAGTAAGATATCTCATCATTCACATATGATTCAACAATCGACCCTACAGCATATCGTTTGTTCTTCGCCTTGCTTTTAAGTTTTTTAAAAAACCTTTCAAATGGATACATCCACCTATATTGCACAGGTCCACCAAGTTCAGCTTCGTATGGTAGATGTATAGGAAGATGCTCCATGACGTCGAAAAATGAAGGCGGAAAGATCTTTTCCAAATTGCACAAAATTATGACTATGTTTTCCTTTAGAATTCGGACACGATTTTGTTGTAATGATCTAGAGCATAAATCACGGAAAAAGCCTCCAATCCCTATATATATATTAATTACTATCGACAATTAATTAGTTAAGGAAATTATTATTAATTTACGTATTTCCAATTAAAAATATATTTATTACTATATTTACCTGATAATGCTAGATGAACGTTCCGTGGTAAAAGTTCTGCAAATATAAAAGGGAGAAGTCTTTTCATAAAAACATGGCAGTCATGGCTTTTCATGCCCGAGAACTGTAGTCCATCCATATCCACACAATTTGTTAAATCTACCGGATAGCCGTCCGGAAATTTGACATTACCCCGACTACCGGATGTACATTCCAATAACCGTTTTTTTGCTTTTTGGGACAATCGAAATATAGGGAATGGAGCATTACCCCGACCATCCACGTGCAACTCTTTTCGAGAGAAAAACTTCGCAATATCCAACCTTGACTTCACTGTATCTTTTGATTTCTCTTTCACATTCATAACAGTATTAATGATGTTATCGAAGAAATTCTTCTCTATATGCATCACATCAAGATTATGTCAAAGGTTAAGATCCGTCCAGTACGGCAACTCCCAAAATATACTTTCTTTGTGCCAATTATGCCAGCTGTCGTAACCTTCTTCTTTTCATGACCGTTTCCGCCGCACTCAGATGTTCTTGACAGTTTCATACTTTAAGAACATCTGGACTTGCTTCTCAAGCTCCTTGGACTCATCCGGTAGGCTGGCCGGTTGGGCAGGGCTCCTCCGGGCACTAGGTCGATCTGGTATTCTATGCCACGTAAAGGAGGTAAGCCTGCTGGTATCTCTTCCGGGATTACATCCTGGAACTTGTTGAGGAGAGCTGCTACTTCAGGAGGTAGCTCTACCTGTTCTTTCTCTACATTCAACACTTCTTTGAAAACCATTAGTAGCATTAGATCCTTCGAGGCTAAAGCTCTCCGGACATGACTTGGTTGAATAAGAAAATTAGATTTAATGAGCTTCTTTTCCTTACTCATTTGCTGTTGAAGCTCATGTACCTGGGCAGGCGTGAGAGGAGCTAGGCTGACCTTTCTCTTGTCATGCACGAAAGTGTAGAGATTGGTTCGGCCATCATGCCTGGTCTCCTTGTCAAACTGCCATGGCCTTCCTAGCAGAAGATGCCAGCTTGCATGGGCACCACGTCGCATACGACTTGGTCTTGGTACTTGCCCACACTGAATGGCACAGTGACTTGCTCATGGATCTTGAGCTCCACTTTGTCATCGAGCCATCTCAGTCTATATGGTCGAGGATGCTTTGTCTTCTCTAGACCTAGCTTATCAACCATATATGCACTAGCAACGTTAGTGGAAGAACCACCATCTATGATGAGGTTACATACCTTGCCCTTGATGGTGCAACGGCTGTGGAAGATTTTCTCCCTCTGGATGGTCTCTGAGGGATCCACCATTGCACTGAGAATGCGACAAAGTGACCAGCACTTCCCCCACATCAGGGCTCAATGTCACCATATTCTTTTTCTGGTTCATAGTCCTCTTCATCTTGGGACTCATATTCTCCAGCCTCCGTAATCAGCATGACCCAGTTGTTTGGGCACTCCCTTGAGATGTTTCCACGACCCCTACACTTGAAACAAGTGATGTCACGTGATCTTTGAGGGTTAGAAGACTTACCAGGCTCTCTCTGGTCACGGGTGGGTTCAGGAGGCTTGCTCTTAAAATGAAGCATAATGCATGGCAGCTTAAGAAGTATCAATAATCAGTTTAGAAAGATCATTTTAACTGGCCGATCAACTTACCTTTGAAAGCTTATAGATGCAAAGGTATATATACCAGGGATAGTAGGAGGAGAGCCTTGTTATCCATATCCAAGCTTTGCAGGTATCTTTAACTTCCGTTTCTCGCCTACACACGCACCAAACAAACCTTGATCCCAACCTACAACCAGAAAAACCCAAATATTACCAGAAGTCATTGTAGATTTGCCTTTCCACCTTGCAGCTGATTCTTTCTTGGAGTCCATCCAAGAATTGTGCCATCAATGCTTCTTCATCATCATTGAGCTCTAGTCTGTTCCTTAGCTTCTCGAACTCTTCATAGTACTCCTCTACTGATCTGGTACCCTGCTTAAGAGTACGAAAACGACGTTGCAAGTCCCTATGAAAGTAAGGTGGAACAAACCTTTGTCGCATGACATCCTTCATGTCGACCCATGAGTCTATGGGCCTCATTCTTTTCCTCCTTCTGTCAGATACCTCACGATCCCACCAGATGAGGGCATTGTCCATGAGTTGTGCTACTGCCATTGAGACTCTCCTAGGCCCTGGTTGGTTGTAATGATCAAAGATATGATCCATTCTTCTCTCCCAATCTAGGTAAGCCTCGGGGTCTACTTTTCCTGCAAAACTTGGAGGAGTTAGCTTAACATCAGGATGAGTTACCCGGTTATAGGCGTGTTCATCTCCATCCTCATGATGTCTAGGAGGCATTCTTGGTCTCTGGTGAAGACCATATGGCTCAAAGCCATCATCTTCTGCCTCTGGTTGCCGTGGAGGTCCTCTCGGCCTATGGTGATAGTTATGAGGTTGTGTGTCCTCATCTCCATCTGGCTGGGGCTCCTCCTGTTCGTGCCATGTCCTAAGGTGCTCAGGACCGTCATCATGGTCTTGCTCAGCTCTCACGTGCCTTATGGCCTGGAATCTCACAGGTCTCTCCACGCGCTCCAACCTCTCGCCTATGGATAATTGCGTTTGTAGGGTGGTGAACATGGCCATCATGGCTTCGGTTGCTTCTCTATTTTCTTCTGCCATTGCGTACTACAAAGAAGGAAGACAAGTTATGCTGCTCCTAAATTATTAGGAGGGTTTTCTTTTATAAGGGGATTCGAAAAAAATGCAAAAAGGAAAAAATCTGAGAATTGGAAATTTCAAAAATATGAAGATTTGAACAAAAAGGAAACTTTCTTGACAACTATTTCTAGCTGTCCAATTCGAATCCTTTTGCTAATTTTCCTATTTTCTTTTTCTTTTCTTTTTAATTTAACTTAAATTTAATGGAGATATGATTCTAACAAAAAGGAAAGTCGAAATTGTAATGCAAGAATGATTCTAGAACCTAGTGATGCACGTAGGAACTAGATGCACTCGGTATGAAGTTAGATGTTATTTTTTTATTTTCTTGGATGAAACTTAAACTAATGCAATAACAAGAAACAAAACAAGTTAAAGGATAGAAACAACCTGGTTTAGGAGCGTTAAGCTCTGATACCAAAATGATACAAGCCTCGACTCAAGGCTTGGATGCGCGTAGGCTGTTTGGAGAAGTTTAGGTGAGAAACTTGACCTTAAGCTTCTGGGTAGGGGTTTTCTGATTGGAATTGGATGAAGAGTTGAAGTGAACCACACGAGGGGTGATGAACCTCGTGATAAATCACAAACTTAGAGCTAGGAGGGCTGGTCTCAACAAGGTTCTAAGCGCACAAGTCTCTTGAGAGAATAACTTGTTGGAAAAAAATTCGATCTTTATTGATTAGCAAAAAGGTTGTCGAACTACAATGCTGGAAGGAGCCTTATTAATATGCTCGACAGCTTGACCTTCTAGGGTCGACTCAAAGAAAGAAAAGGAAAGATTACAAAAGGGCACAAATGGAAAATGTACAAAAGTGCATAACCGAAAAAGGACCTATTCCTAAAATGTCTTTGACTCAAAAATGTAAATATTCTAGATCCTACCCTGAAAAACAGAAAGAGGCAAATATTCGAATTGAAAACTTACCTTACTTACCTTACGGCCAAGAAATGGAAGGTGGCCGTCCTTGTGGCATGCACGCGCCTTGCTCCTAGTCTTCGACTTGGAGTAGGGTTAGAAATCTTTGGGCCATGACCTCTCTTGCCACTAAAGCCGAAGTCTCTGATGTCCCTTGTGTTGTTGAGAAGCCTTTGGACTCTTCCTTGCACTTCTGGCGCATTGTCCTTAGTCGATCTTCTTCTATGAGCTTGTCGACCCATAAGCTGAATTTGTGGAAGAGTGCTCTTGATCTGCTCCTTGTCATTGCTCCTGTTGGCACTACTGGTGTAGAGACTTCCTCTATATGCATGTCCTGAAGCTGGTAGCTTATCTGGTCTGAGTCTCCTTGTGTAGAAGTTGAAATGCTCGTGTACTCGGCTGGATCGGCTGTACCGGCTGGACTGTGCGAGGTACTGGCCGGAATGCCTTTTGGACCGGCCAAGTTGATCCCGGAGTCGACGGCGTCACCAAGGGGGCCGGTGGTGTCATCCACGTCGCCACCAATTGTGCCGAAAGCTTGGGCCTCTCCGCCGGCAATGCTGATCGGTCTGGTCCTATTGGTCGAGGGTCTGGCGGTACTGCTTGGGCCGGCCGACGTGCCAAATGGCCCGGCGGTCTCGGGCAAGCTTCCTGGTCGGCCAGTCTGGTCTCCTGGCCGGACATACGACCTGATGTCCTCATCACGCGGCCTCCATTGAAGCTTCACTTTGGAGCTTTGAAGCTTCCTTCTCGGCTTCCGTTTCGCGTTGAGCCGCCATCGAAGCTTCGATCTTCGAGATCTTGTCTTCCGGCGCCATTTCAAGGATCCTCTCCAAGAGGCCTCCCTGCTCGATTTCTTTGGCGCCGTCCCTGATCTCCTTTCGCGAAGGTTTCGTGAAGCTCCCGTGAAGCTCCTGGTTGTTTTCCGCAACACATTCTCTCTTTTGCCGCCGCCATTGAAGCTTTGAAGAAGCTTCTGTCGAAGTATTCTACTTCGTTCTGCGTGGATCTGGCTATGGATCTGAGATCTGGGATATCGGATCTGTTTTTTGGGAGGAGATTCGCTGGGCAGAATTCCAGCCATCGTCACGCGCCGGTAACGCCCTGGCGACGCTCCGGCGAGTGCAGGTCATGCGCCACCGCGCATGTAGTAGACGCACCACCGCGCGTGTAGAAGACGCGCCACCGTGCGTCTCCCTATGTGCCCCTTGCGCATGTCCCTACGCGCCTCCTGCGTGTGTCCCTACACACCCCTCGCGGCCCCCGCACGTGTCCTTACGTGCCCCCGCGCATGTCCCTATGCGCTACCGCACGTGTCCCTACACGCCCCCGTGCGTGTTCTTCACGTGCCACCACGTGGTTTCTTCACGCGCCACCGGATTTCGTGCCACCGGTGATGCGCCCTCGTGCACGCCGCCGTCCCTTGGAACGAAACCTAACCTGTTTCTCTTTCTGTTTCAGGTTATTATCTGGCGCTGCTCCACCTCGAGAGATGTTCCAGTACTTGCTACAATTCCTCTCGCATGCATCTTCCAGGTAACATTTGATCTTCACTCATCCCTCACTGCTTAAATACTTTATCCGAAACTAATCTATTTCCTTTTGTCTCTGCGAGAACGAGACACTACAGTGATGTTATCTGGAAGGCCTCTCCTTCTCTATAGGCTCTTGAGAAGTTCAAAGCAAAGCTGCGAATTCAAATCAGGTATGTCCTTGGTAGCTAGGGCTTCGGGAACTTTGCTTAGGTAAATCATAGGTAGAATCACACCGCCTTTAGTAACAATACTGTTGAACCTGTCAGTTCCTAATATCTGCAAAGCTTTATACAGAAACCTCACTTTAACTTCCATGCTGAAACTCCCTTTTCCACTCCTGAAAATTTGTAACCCTTGTGAAACACTTTTCTTGTGAGTTTTAGCATCAACATCTACCACATTCTGCCCTGCTACAATTTCTCTGGAGATTTCATCAGAAAAGTCTCCACCTTGAATGGTTGAACATGCATTAAAATCATTCGGTGTAGGTCCTTGAATTAGGTTCTCACTGAAAGTCACTTTCTTTGACTGTCTATCCACTAATTCAACCTTGTGTGTAGCTATCTCCTTACTCAGCTTCTTTGTTCCTGACTTGATCCCTGCTCTGCAAACTCTACCTTGAAGATAGTACAACCCGTTGTTGAGTTTCCCAGATATTACCTTCTTGCCGTTTTTATAAAACTGCAGTCCCAACTCACCTCCTTGATAACAACAACCTGATTTTTCCAACAACCCAAATGAAATCAAATTCCTACTCACCTCATGCATGTATTTCACATCCTTGAGTATCACCATAGAACCATATGAGTTCTGAATTCTAATACTCCCTGTTCCTTTGATGTTGTTATGAGTATTATTAGCCATCAGAACTTTACCTCCATTGATTTATTTGAAATCAAACAAAACATCTTTGTTCTGTGTGATGTGGTAAGAACTCCCTGAATCCATTACTCATTCCCTTGTGTCTTCAGTGCTGGCTGTTAAGACCACTGGCTGAATAGGCTTTGCCCTGTTAGCAGATTCTGCACGTTTCTTTCTCTGAGGACAATCTCTTTTCCAATGCCCTTCATCTCCACAAATGAAACATCCTTTGTTGTTGTGACCAGATTGTTACCTTGACTTGCCTCTACTCTTCGATCGGCCTCCCCATGTGTTGTCATTATCGAACCGGTTGTTCGACCTACCCCTTGATTCCACATACAAACTTACATCCTGAGAATTTGTTACCTTTCCACTTTCGATTAGCTTCCTTTCCTTAGACTTAGCTGCTGATGTGACCTCATTCAACTTTAAAGTATCTCTCCCATACTTTAGGGTTTCCTTGAGTTGATCATACCTGTTAGACAAAGAACTTAGAAGTAGAATTACTAGTACCTCTTCAGAAATTTCAACTCCTATGTTGTTGAGATCTGTCACCAGCCTTAGAAATCGTCTACATTGGTATCAATGTTTTTGGAGTCATCCATCTTGAAAGTGTAGAACCTTAACTGTAGGTAGATCCGATTCGGAAGAGATCTCTCCATGTATAACTTGTTTAGGGTAGACCACATGGATGCCGCTGTCTCACACTTAGAGATTTTCCTGAGCACCTGATTCCCCACGTTCAAAACAATCAGATCCTTAGCATTTTCTGATTTTTCAAACTTTACCGGATCAATCTGTGAGCTGCCTTCTATGCCTCCTTTTGCCTCTTCACCAGCTTTTCATCTGTTAGGATATCTTTCGACCCTAAAACCCCAAAGTGAGCCATCATTCTCACTTTCCATAGAGAAAAGTCTCCTGTCCCATCAAACCTGTCAACCTCAATCCTTGAACTCATCACTTTCCATAGTAAAGGCTTGTATATGAAGCATAATGCATGGCATCACGCAGTTTAGGATAGATTGCATCACTTTGAGGCATTGTCTATCTCTTTCAATTTCAAATGTTTGTCACAATATGCAAAATTGAGCTAGCTTAACGTAGGAGTTAGATTCATGTCATCTTGAGCTCTAAATAAAAAGTAAAAGACGATTTGGTGGGGACATGTCAAGTTGATTAGCTAGTTAAAATGATCATTCTAAACTGATCATTGGTGCTCATTGAGTAAAGGCATGTAAATGAACCATAATGCATATCATCAAGCAGTTTCGGATAAAATGGATAACTTGGAGGCTTTGTCTAGCTATTTCTATTTTAAATTTTGTCACAATATAAAAATTGAGCTACCTTAACGTGGTTGCTGGATTCGTGTCATTTTAAACTCTAAGTGAAAAGTTAAGGACCATTTAGTGCGGACATGTTAGGGTTATCGGCTAGTTAAATGATCATTCTAAACTGAGCACTGCTTCTCCTTGAGTATAGGCTTATAAATGAAACATAATGCATGACATCACACAGTTTGAGATACATTGGATTACTTGGAGGCTTTGTCTAGCTCTTTGAGTCTCAAATGTTGTCACAATTTCGAAAATTGAGCTAGATTAACGGTGCTGTTGGATTCATGTCGTTTTGAGCTCTAAATCAAAAGTTAAAGACGATTTAGTGCGGACATGTCAAGTTGATCAGCTAGTTAAAATGATCATTCTAAACTAATCATTGGTGCTCGTTGAGTAAAGGCGTATAAATGAATCACAATGCAGAGTATCACGCAGCTTGGGATGGATTGGATTACTTGGAGGCTTTGTTATAGCTATTTCAATAATAAATTTCGTTACAGTATAGAAAATTGAGCTATTTTAACGCGGGTGTTGGATTTGTTTCATTTTCAACTCTAAATCAAAAGTTACAAAGGATTTTGTGTGTACATGTCAAGTTGATCGGCAAGTTAAAATGATAACTCTAAATTGATTGTTGGTGCTCCTTGTGTAAAGGCATATAAACGAGGCATCATGCACGGCATCCCGTAGTTTGGGATACATTTGATTACTCGGAGGCTTTTTCTAGCTCTTTCGGTCTCAAATGTTATCACAATATGGAAAATTGAGCTAGTTTAACGTTGGTGTTGTATTCGTGTCATTTTGAGTTCTAAATCAAAAGTTAAAGAAATTTTAGCGCGGACATGTCAAGTTGATCAGCTAGTTAAAATGATCGTTCTAAACTGATCATTGGTCCCCATTAATTAAAGGCATATAAATGAATCATAATGCATAGCATCACATAGTTTGGGATAGATTGGATTTCTTTGAGGCTTTTTGGTAGCTCTTTTGATCTCAATTTTTGTCACTACATAGAAAATTGAGATACCTTAACGTGGGTGTTGGATTCCGGTTATTTTGAACTCTAAAGTCCAAAGTTATGAACAATTTAGTGCGGACATGTCAAGTTGATCGGCTAGTTAAAATGATCATTCTAAACTGATAATTGGTGCTCCTTGAGTACATGCGTATAAATAAAGCATAATTTACAACATCACGCAGTTTGCGATAGATTAGATTACTTGGAGACAATTTCATAACTATTTTGATCTTAAATTTTTTCGCAATATCGAAAATTGAGCTACCTTAACGTGGGTGGGTGATTTGTGTCATTTTCAACTGTAAATCAAAAGTTACAGAAGATTTAGTGCGGACATGTCAAGATGATCGGCTAGTTAAAATGCTCATTCTCAAATATTTTCACAATATGGAAAATTGAGCTAACTTAATGTTGGTGTTGGATTCATATCATTTTGAGCTCTAAATCAAAAGTTAAAGACAATTTAGTGCGGACATGTCAAGTTGATCAGCTAGTTAAAATGATCATTCTAAACTGATCACTGGTGCTCATTGAGTAAAGGCGTATAAATGAATCATAATACATAGCATCACACAGTTTGGGATAGATTGGATTACTTGGAGGCTTTGTTATAGGTATTTCGATCTTAAATCTTGTCACAATATAGAAAATTGAGCTAGCTTAACGTGGGTTTTGGATTTGTGTCATTTTGAACTCTAAATAAAAAGTTAGGAACGATATAGTGCAGACATGTCAAGTTGATCGGTTAGTTAAAATAATAATTCTAAACTGATCATTGGTGCTCCTTGAGTAAAGGCATATAAACGAAGTATACTGCATGACATCACGCAGTTTGGGATACATTTGATTACTTGGAGGCTTTCTCTAGCTCTTTCAGTATCAAATGTTGACAAAAATGGAAAATTGAGCTAGCTGAACGTTGGTGTTGGGTTCATGTCATTTTGAGCTCTGAATCAAAAGTTAAATAAAATTTAGTGCGGATATGTCAAGTTGATCAGCTTGTTAAAATGATCATTATAAACTAGTCACTGGTGCTCATTAATTAAAGGTGTATAAATAAATAATAGTGCATAGCATCATGTAGTTTGGGATAGATTGGATTACTTTGAGACTTTTTCTTAGCTATTTTGATCTTCATTTTTTTCACTATATAGAAAATTGATATACCTTAACGTGGGTGTTGGATTTGTATCATTTTGAACACTAAATCAAAAGTTATGGAAGATTTAGTGCGGATATGGCAGGTTGATCGGCCAGTTAAAATGATCATTCCCAAATGTTTTCACAATATAGAAAATTGAGCTAACTTAACGTGGACGTTGGATTCATGTCATCTTGACCTCTAAATAAAAGGATATTGACGATTTGGTGCGGAAATGTCAAGTTGATGAGGAAGTTAAAATGATCATTCTAAACTGATCATTGGTGCTCATTGAGTAAAGGCTTATAAATGAAGCATAATGCATGCCATCACACAGTTTGGAATAGATTGGATTACTTTGAGGTGTTGTCTTAAATTTTCTCACAATATAGAAAACTGAGTTAGCTTAACATGCGCATTGGGTTCATGTCATTATGAACTCTAAATCAAAAGTTACAGACAAATTGGTGCGGACATGTCAAGTTGATTGGCCAGTTAAAATGATCACTCTAAATTGATCATTGGTACTCCTTGAGTAAAGGCCTATAAACAAAGCATAATGCATGGCATCACGCAGTTTGGAATACATTTTATTAGGCTTTGTCTAGATCTTTCAGTCTCAAATGTCATCACAATATGGAAAATTGAGCTACCTTAAAGTTGGTGTTGGATTCGTGTCATTTTGAGCTCTAAATCAAAAGTTAAGGACAATTTAGTGCAGACATATCAAGTTGATCAGCTAGTTAAAATCATAATTCTAAACTGATCATTGGTCCTCCTTGAGGGTATATCAATGAAGCATAATGCATGGCCTCACAGAGTTTGGATAAATTGGATTACTGTGAGGCTTCATCGTAGTTATTTCGGTCTTAAATTTTATCATGATTTAGAAAATTGAGCTAGCTTAATGTGGGTATTGGATTCATGTTATTCTGAACTCTAAATCAAAAGTTACTAACAATTTAGAGCTAACATGTTAAGTTGATCAGCTAGTTAAAATGATCATTATAAACAGATCATTGGTGCTCCTTGAGTAAAAGCTTATAAATGAAGCATAATGCATGGCATCATGCAGATGGGATACATTGGATTACTTTTTCATACCTATTTTGGTTTTATATTTTATCACGATATTGAAAATTGAGCTAGGTTAATGTTGGCATTGGATTCGTGTTATTGTGAACTCAGAAACAAAGTTACTAACAATTTAGAGCTGACATGTTAAGTTGATCAGCCAGTTAAAATGATCATTATAAACAGATCATTGGTGCTCCTTGAGTAAAAGCTTATAAATGAAGCATAATGCATGGCATCATGCAGATGGGATACATTGGATTACTTTTTCATACCTATTTTGGTTTTATATTTTATCACGATATTGAAAATTGAGCTAGGTTAATGTTGGCATTGGATTCGTGTTATTGTGAACTCAGAAACAAAGTTACTAACAATTTAGAGCTGACATGTTAAGTTGATCAGCCAGTTAAAATGATCATTATAAACAGATCATTGGTGCTCCTTGAGTAAAAGCTTATAAATGAAGCATAATGCATGGCATCATGCAGATGGGATACATTGGATTACTTTTTCGTAGCTATTTTAGTTTTATATTTTATCACAATATTGAAAATTGAGCTAGATTAATGTGGGCATTGGATTCCTGTCATTTTGAACTGTGAATCAAAAGTCACGGATGATGTAGTGCCCACATGTCAAGTTGATCGACCAGTTAAAATAATCATTATCGTTGGTGCTCTTTGAGTAAAGGTGTATAAATGAAGCATAATGCATAGCATCACGCAGTTTGGGTTAGATTGGATTGCTTGAATGCTTTGCCGTAGCTATTTCAATCTTAAATTTTGTCACAAGAAAATTCAACGAGCTTAAAGTGAGTGTTGAATTCGTGTCATTTTTAAGTCAAAATTAAAATTTCCAAACGATTTAGTGCAGATATGTCAAGTTGACGGGCAAGTTAAAATGATGATTCTAAATTAATCACTGGTGCTCCTTGATTAAAGGCTTATAAATGAAGCATAATGCCTGGCATCACACATTTTGTTGTAGCTCTTTCAGTCTCAAATATTGTCACAAGATGGAAGTTTGAGCTTGGTTAACGTGGGCGTTGGATTCATGTGATTTTGAGTTCTAAATCAAAAGTTAAAGACAATTTAGAGCGGACATGTAAAGTTGATTAGTTACTTAAAATAATAATTCTAAACTGATCATTGGTGCTCCTAAGTAAAGGCTTACAAATAAAGCTTAATGCATGGCATCACACAATATGGGATAGATTAGATTACCTGGATGCTTTGTTGTAGCTATTTCGGTGTTAAATTCTGTCATGATGTAGAAAATTGTGCTAGCTTAACGTGGGTGTTGGATTCGTATCATTTTGAACTCTAAATCAAAAGTTATGGACGATTTAGTGCAAACATGTCAAGTTGATTGCCCAATTAAAATTATCATTCTAAAATGAGCATTGGTGCTCCTGAGTAAAACCTTATAAATGGAACAAAATGCATGGCATCACGCGGTTTGGGATTCGTTGGATTACTTGGAGGCTTTTTCATAGCTCTTTTAGTCTCAAATTTTCTCACAATATCGAAAATTGAGCTAGCTTAACGTGGGCGGTGGATTCATGTCATTTTGAGCTCTAAATCAAAAGTTAAAGACGATTTAGTGCGGACATGTCAAGTTGATCAGCCAGTTAAAGTGATCATTCTAAATAGATCAATGGTGCTCCTTGAGTAAAGGCTTATAAATGAAGCATAATGCATGGCATCATGCAGTTGGGACACATTGGATTACTTTGAGGCTTTGTCGTAGCTATTTCGGTGTTAAAATTTGTCACAATACAGAAAACTGAGCTAGCTTAACTAGTGGGCGTTGTATTCGTATCATTTTAAACTCTAAATCAAAAGTTACAGATGATTTAGTGGCAACATATCAAGTTGATCCGCCAGTTAAAATGGTCATTCTTAACTTATTGTTGGTGCTCCTTGAGTGATGGCTCATAAATGAAGGATAATGCATGGCATCACGCATTTCGGGATACGTTGGATTACTTGGAGGCTTTTTTGTAGCTTTTTCAGTCGCAAATGTTGTCACAATATAGAAATTTGACCTAGCGTAACGTGGGCGTTGGATTAGTGTGATTCTGAACTCCAAATGAAAAGCTAAGGACGATTTAGTGTAGACATGTCAATTTGAATGGCCAGTTAAAATGATTATTCCAAACTGATCATTGGTGCTCCTGAGTAAAGGTTTATAAATGGAGCATAATGCATGGCATCATGCGATTTGGGATAAATTGGACTACTTGGAGGCTTTTTCATAGCTCTTTTAGTCTCAAAGTTTCTCACAATATCGAAAATTGAGCTACCTTAACGTGGGCGTTGGATTCATGTCATTTTGAGCTCTAAATCAAAAGTTAAAGATGATTAAGTGTGGACATGTCAAGTTGATCAGCTAGTTAAAATGATAATTCTAAACTGATGATTGGTGCTCCTAGAGTAAAGGCTTATAAATGAAGCATAATGTATGGCCTCACACAATTTGGGATATATTGGATTACGTGGAGGCTTTGTTACAGCTATTTAGGCCTCAAAATATGTTACAATGGAAAAAAATGAGCTAGCTTAACGTGGGCGTTCGATTCGTCTAATTTTGAACTCTAAATCAAAAGTTACGAACGATTTTAGTGCGGATATTTCAAGTTGATCGGACAGTTAAAATGATCATTCTAAACTGATCATTTGTTCTCCTTGAGTAAGGGTTTATAAATGAAGCATAATGTGTGATATCACATATTTTGGGATACATTGGATTACTTGGAGGCTGTGTAGTAACTGTTTCAGTCTCAAAAGTTGTCAGAACATGAAAAATTGAGCTAGCTTAACGTGGGCGTTGAGTTCATATCATTTTGAGCCACAACTCAAAAGTTAAAGACAATTTAGTGCGGACATGTTCAAATTATGAGCTAGTTAAAATGATCTTTCTAAAGTGATCATTGGTGCTCATTGAGTAAAGGCGTATAAATGAAGCATAATGCACAGCATACACAGTTTCGAATAGATTAGATTGCTTAAAGGCTGCGCCGTTGCTATTTTAATGTTAAATTTTGTCACAATAAAATTGAGCGAGCTTAACGTGTGTGTTGGATTCATGTCATTTTGAATTCTAAATCAATAGTTACAAAGGATTTAGTGTAGACATGTCAAGTTGATCGGCAAGTTAAAATGATCATTCTAAGCTGATCATTGGTGCTCCTTGATTAAAGGCTAATAAATGAATATAATGCATGACATCAATTTGGGATACAATGGATTACTTGGAGGCTTTGTTGTAGCTCTTCAGCCTCAGATGTTGTCACAATATGGAACCTTGAGATTGCTTAACGTGGTCGTTGGATTCATGTGATTTTGAGCTCTAAATCAAAAGTTAAAGACAATTTAGAGCGGACATGTAAAGTTGATCAATTGGTTAAATGATCATTCTAAACTGATCATTGGTGCTCCTTGAGTAAAGGCTTATAAATGAAGCATAATGCATGGCATCATGCAGTTTGGGATAGATTGGATTATTTGGAGGCTTTGTCTTAGCTATTTCGGTGTTAAATTTTCTCATGATATAGCTTAATGTGGGCGTTGGATTCGTGTCATTCTGAACTTTAAATCAAAAGTTACTAACAATTTAGAGTGGATAATTCAAGTTGATCAGCCAGTTAAAATGATCATTCTAACCAAATCATTGGTGCTACTTGAGTAAAGGCTTATAAATGAAGCATAATGCATGGCATAACGCAGTTTGGGATAGATTGGATTACTTGGAGGTTTTGTCGTTGCTATTTCGGTCTTAGATTTTGTCACCATATAGAAAATTGATCTAGCTTAACGTGGGCGCTGGATTCATATCATTTTGCTAATATTTCTAGTTGATCGGACAGTTAAAATGATCCTTCTAAACTATCATTGGTTCTCCTTGAGTAAAAGTTTATAAATGAAGCATATGTGCATCACGTAGTTTGGGATACATTGGATTACTTGGCGGGTGTGTCGTAACTGTTTCAGTCTCAAGACTTGTCAGAACATGGTACATTGAGCTAGCTTACTGTGGGTGTTGGGTTCATTTCATTTTGAGCTCTAAATCAAAAGCTAAAGACGATTTAGTGCGGACATGTCTGTATCATCAGCTAGTTAAAATGATAATTTTAAACTGATCATTGGTGGTCCTTGAGCAAAGGCTTGTAAATAAAGCATAATGCATGGCATCACGTAGTTTGGGATATATTGGATTACTTGGAGGCTTTTTCGTAGCTATTTGGTCTTACATTTCGTCACGACATAGAAAATTGAGCGATCTTAATGTGGGCATTGGATTCGTGTCATTCTGAACTCTAAGTAAAAAGGTAATGACAATTTAGGATAGACATGTCATTTGATCAGCCGGTTAAAATAATCATTCTAAATAAATCATTGGTGCTCCTTGAGTAAAGGCTTATAAATGAAGCATAAAGCATGGCATCATGCAGTTGGGATACATTGAAATACTTTGAGGCTTTGTCGTAACTCTTTTGGTCTTAAATTTAGTCACGATATAGAAAATTGAGCTAGCGTAATGTGGACGTTGGATTTGTGTTATTCTGAACTCTAAGTCAAAGTTACGGACGATTTAGTGCCGACATGTCAAGTTGATCGCGGAGTTAAAATGATCAATCGAAACTGATCATTAGTTCTACTTGAGTAAAGGCTTATAAATGAAGCATAATGCATGGCATCACGCATTTTCGGATAGATTGGATTACTTGGAGGTTTTGTCGTAGCTACTTTGGTCTTAAATTTTGTCGCCATATAGCAACTTGAGATAGCTTAACGTGGGTGTTGGATTCGTATAATTTTGAATTGTAAATCAAAAGTTACAGACGATTTAGTGCCGACATTCAAGTTGATCGGCCAGTTAAAATGATCATTCTAAACTGATCATTGGTGCTCCTTGTGTAAAGGCTCATAAATGAAGCATAATCCATGACATCACCAAGTTTGGGATACATTGGATAACTTGGAGGCTTTGTTGTAGCTCTTTAGGCTCAAATGTTGTCACAATATAGAAAATTGAGCTAGCCTAACATGGGTGTTGCACTCATGTCATTTTGAGCTCTTAAACAAGAGTTTTAGATGAATTAGTGCGAACATGTAAGTTGATCACATGTTAAAATGATAATTCCAAACTAAACATTGGTGCCCCTTGAGTAAAAGCTTATAAATGAAGAAAAATGCATTGCATCATGCAGTTTGGGATAGATTGGATTACTTAGAGGCTTTTTCGGTCTTAAATTTTGTCACAATGGAAAAAATTGAGGTAGCTTAACGTGGGCGTTAAATTTGTGTCATTTTGAACTCAAAATCAAAAGTTACTGAAAATCTAGTACGGACATGTCAAGTTGACCGGACAGTTAAAATGATCATTCTAAACTGATCATTGGTTTTCCTTGAGTAAAGGCTTATAAATGAAGTATAGTGTGTGGCATAACTTAGTTTGGGATACATTGGTTTACTGGGAGGCTTTGTCATAACTCTTTTAGTCTCAAATGTTATCAGAATATGGAAAACTGAGCTTGCTTAACGTGGGCGTTGGGTTCATGTTATTTTGAGCTCTAAATAAAAAGTTAAAAACGCTTTAGTGCATACATGTCAAGATGATCAGCTAGTTAAAATGATCATTCTAAACTGATCATTGGTGCTGATTGAGCAAAGACGTATAAATGAAGCATAATGCATAGCATCACACAGTTTGGGATTGATTGGATTGCTTGAAGGTTTTGTCGTAGCTATTTTGATCTTAGATTTTCTTAGAAGAAAATTGTGCGAGCTTAACGTGGGTGTTGGATTCATGTTATTTTGAGCTCTTTATCAAAAGTTAAAGACAATTTAAAGCAGACATGTCAAGTTGATCAGCTAGTTAAAATGAACATTCTAAACTAATCATTGGTGCTCCATGAGTAAAGGCTTATAATTGAAGCATAATGCATGGCATCACACAGTTTGGGATAGATTGGATTACTTTGATGCTTTGTCATAGCTAGTTAAGTCTTAGTTTTTGTCACGATATAGAAAATTGAGCTAGCTTAATGTGGGTGTTGGATTCGTGTGATTCTGAACTCTATATCAAGAATTACGGACGATTTAGTGCCTGACATCAGAAAGTTTGGGATAGATTGGATTACTTGAAGGCTTTGTGGTAGCTCTTTCAGTCTCAAATGTTGTCGCATTATGCAAAATTGAGCTTGCTTAACGTGGGCGTTGGATTGATCTCATTTTAAGCTCCAAATCAAAAGTTAAAGATTATTTAGTGCGGACATGTCAAGTTGATCAGCTAGTTAAACTGATCATTCTAAAGTGATCATAGGTGCTAATTGAGTAAAGGCGTACAAATGAAGCGTAATGCATGTTGTCACGCAATTGGGGATAGATTGTATTACTTGGAGGCTTTGTTGTAGCTATTTAGGTCTTAACTTTGCTCACAATATATAATCAAGAGCTATCTTAACGTATGCGTTGGATTCGTGTCATTCTGAACTCTAAATCAAAAGTTACGGACAATTTAGTGCAGACATGTCATATTGATCAGCCAGTTAAAGTGATCATTCTAAACTGATTGTTCGAAACTAATTATTCGTGCTCATTGAGTAAAGGATAATAAATGAAGCATAATGCATGGCATCACACAGCTAACGATAGCTTGGATTACTTGATGGCATTTTGGTAGCTGTTTCAATCTCAGATGTTATCAAAATATAGAAATATGAGCTAGCCTAATGTGGGCGTCTGATTCGTGCCATTCTGTATTCTAAATCATTAGTTACGGACAATTTAGTGAATACACGTCAAGTATATTGGGCAGTTAAATTGATCTTTCTAAGATGATCATTGGCCCTCACTGAGCAAAGGTTTACAATTGAAGCATAATGCATGGCGTCACACTTTTTGGGAAAGATTAGATCACTTGGAGGCTTTGTGGTAGCTATTTTTGTCTTCAATTTTGTCACAATTTAGAAAATTGAGCTAGCTTAACGTGGGTGTTCGATTCGTGTCATTCGTGTTAAGTTGATCGGCTAGTCAAAATGATCATTCTAAACTAAGCATTGGTGCTCCTTGTTTAAAGGCTTATAAATGAAGCAGAATGCATGGCATCACACAGTTTGTGATACATTGGGTTACTTGAAGGCTTTGTGGTAGCTCTTTCAGTTTCAAATGTTGTCACAATATAGAAAGCAGAGCAAGCTTAACGTGGGCATTGGATTCGTGTCATTATGAACTCTAAATCAAGAGTTATAGACGATTTAATGCGTACATGTCGAGTTGATCGGCCAGTTAAAATGATCAATTTATACTTATAATTGGTGCTCATTGAGTAAAGATTTATAAATGAGGCATAATGCATGGTATCACGCAGTTTGGGATAGATTGGATTAATTGGAGGCTTTGTCGTAGCTATTTCGGTCTTAAATTTTGTCCCAATATAAAAAATGAGGTAGCTTAACGTGGTCGTTGGATTTGTGTCATTCTGAACTCTAAAATCAAAAGTTACAGACGATTTAGTGCATATATGTCAAGTTGATCGGCCGAAGAAATTGATCTTTATAAGATTATCATTGGTGCTCATTCAGCAAAGGTTTACAAATGAAGCATAATGCATGGCATCACGCAGTTGGGGATTGATTCTATTACTTGGAGGCTTTGTCATAGCTATTTCGGTATTAAATTTTGTTATAATATAAAAAATTGAGCTAAATTAACGTGGGAGTTGGATTTATGTCATTCAGAAATCTAAATCAAAGTGACGGACGGTTTAATGCGGACATGTCAATTTGATCAGCTAGTTAAAATGATCATTCAAAACTGATCATTAGGGCTCCTTGATTAAAGGCTTATAAATGAATCATAATGCATGGCATCACATAGTTTGGGATACATTGGATTACTTAAAGGCTTTGTGGTAGTTCTTTCAGTCTCATATGTTGTCACAATATTGAAAGTTGGGCTAGCTTAACGTGGGCGTTGGATTCATGTCAGTCTTAACTCTAAATCAAAAGCTATAGACCATTTAATGCGTAAACGTCAAGTTGATCGATCAGTTAAAATGATCATTCTATACCGATCATTGGTGCTCATTGAGTAAATACTTATAAATGAGGTGTAGTTTGGGATAGATTGGATTACCTTGGAGGCTTTTTCGTAACTATTTCGGTCTTAAAATTTGTCACACTATAGAAAATTGAGATAGCTTAACGTGGGCATTAAATTCGTGCAATTCTGAACTATAAATCAAAAGTTACAAACTATTTAGGTCGTACATAACAAGTTTATCGGCCAGATAAATTGATCTTACTATGATGATAATTGGTGCTCATTGAGCAAAGGTTTACAAATGAAGAATAATTCATGACATAACGAAGTTTAGGATAGATTGGATTACTTGAACGATTTGTGGTAGTTTTTTTCAGCCTCAAACATTGTCACATTATAGAAAATATAGATAGCTTAACATGGGCGTTGGATTGGTGTAATTTTGAACTCTAAATCAAAAGTTACGGAGGATTTAGTGCATAAAAATTGATCTTTCTAAGATGATCATTGGTGCTCATTGAGCAAAGGTTTACAAATGAAGCATAATGCGTGGTATCACATAGTTTGGGATAGATTCGCTTACTTGTAGGCTTTGTCGTAGCTTCTTTGGTTATAAATTTTGTCACAATATATAAAATTGAACTACCTTAACGTGGGAGTTGGATTCGTGTCACTCTGAACTCTGAATAAAAAAGTTACGAACGATTTAGTGCGAACATGTTAAGTTGATCGGCCAGTTAAAAGATCATTCTATACTGATCATTACTGCTCATTGAGTAAAGACTTATAAATGAGGCATAATGCATGGTATCAAGTAGTTTGTGATAGATTGCATTACTTGGAGGCTTTGTCGTAGCTTTTTCGGTTTTAAATTTTGTCACAATATAGAGATTGAGCTAGCTTAACATGGGTGATGGATTCGTGTCATTCTGAAATCTAAATCAAATGTTATGGACGATTTAGTGCGTACATGTCAAGTTTATCGGCCAGTTAAATTGCTCTTTCTAAGAGAATCATTGGTGCTCATGGAGCAAAGGTTTAGAAATGAAGCATAATGCACGGCATAACGCAGTTTGGGATTGATTGGTATACTTGAAAGCTTTGTGGTAGTTGTTTCAGTCTCAAATCTTGTCACAATATAGAAAATTGAGCTAGCTTAACATGGGCGTTGGATTCGTGTCATTCTGAAATTTAAATCAAAATTTACAGATTGGCCAGTTAAATTGATCTTTCTAAGATGATCATTGGTGCTCATTGAGCAAAGGTTTACAAATGAAGCATAATGCATGGCATCACGCTGATTGGGAAAGATTCGATTACTTGGAGGCATTGTCATAGCTATTTTGGTGTTAAATTTTGTTACAATATAAAAGATTGAGTTAGCTTAAAGTCGGTGTTGGATTCATGTAATCTGAAATCTAAATCAAAAGTTACGGACGATTTAATGCGGACATGTCAAGTTGATAAGCTAGTTAAAACGATCACTCTAAACTGATCATTGGTGCTCCTCGATTAAAGGCTTATAAATTAAGCATAATGCATGGCATCATGTAGTTTGGTACACATTGGATTACTTGAATGCTTTGTGGTAGATCTTTCAGTCTCAAATGTTGGCACAATATAGAAAGTTGAGGTAGTTTAACGTGCGCGTTGGATTCGTGTCATTCTGAACTCGAAATAAAACGTTACAAACAATTTAATGCATACATGTCAAGTTGATCGACCAGTTAAAATGATCATTCTATACTGATAATTGGTGCTCATTGAGTAAAGACTTATAAATGAGGCGTAATGCATGGTATCACGTATTTTGGGATAGATTGGACTACTTGGATATTTTTCGTAGCTATTCCGGTTTTAAATTTTGTCACAATATAGAAAATTGAGCAATATTAACGTGGGCGTTAGATTCATGTCATTCTGAACTCTAAATCAAAGTTTTGATCGGCCAAATAAATTGATCTTTCTAAGATGATCATTGGTGCTCATTGCGCAAAGGTTTACAAATGAAGCATAACGCGTGGCATCACATAGTTTGGGATAGCTTTGATTACTTGGACGCTTTGTCGTAGCTATTTCGGTCATAAATTTTGTCACAATTTAGGAAATAGAGCTAGCTATAATGTGGGCATTGGATTCCTGTCATTCTGAACTCTAAATAAAAAGTTTCGGAAGATTTAGTCCGGACATGTCAAGTTGCTCGGCCAGTTAAAATGATCATTCTAAACTAATCAATGGTGCTGCTTGCGTAAAGGCTTATAAATGAAGCATAATGCATGGAATCACACAGCTTGGGATACATTGGATTACTTGAAGGCTTTGTCGTAGCTCTTTCAGTCTCAATTGTTGTCACACAATACAAAGTTGAGATAGCTTAACGCGCACGTTGGATCTTGTCCTTCTGATCTCTAAATCAAAAGTTACAGACGATTTAATGCGTACATGTCAAGTTGATTGGCCACTTAAAATGATTGTTCTATACTGATCATTGGTGCTCATTGAGTAAAGACTTATAAATGAGGCTTTGTATCACGTGGTTTGGGATAGATTGGATTACTTGGAGGCTTTGTCGTAGCTATTTTTGTCTGAAATGTTGTCACAATATAAAAAATTGAGCTAGCTTAACGTAGGGTTGGATTCATGTCATTCTGAAATCTAAATCAAATGTTTTGAATGATTTAGTGCGTACATGTCAAGTTTATCGACCAGTTAAATTGATCTTTCTAAGATGATGATTGGTGCTCATTGAGAAAAGGTTTACAAATGAACCATAATGCATGGCATCACGGGGTTTGGTACAGATTGGATTACTTGAAAGCTTTGTGGTGGTTGTTTTAATCCCAAATGTTTTCACAATATAGAAAATTGAGATAGCTTAACATGGGCGTTGGATTCGTGTCATTCCGAATTCTAAATCAAAAGTTATGGATGATGTAGTATAAAAATGTGAAGATGATCGGCCAGTTAAATTGATATTTCTAAGATTATCTTTGGTGCTCATTGATCAAAGGTTTACAAATGAAACATAATGCATGGCATCACGCTGTTTGGTAAAGATTCGATTACTTGAAGGCTTTGTCATAGGTATTTTGGTCTTAAATTTTGTGACAATATAAAACATTGAGCTAGCTTAATGCGAGTGTTGGATTCATGTCATTCCGAAATCTAAATCAAAAGTTACAGACGATTTAGTGCGGAAATGTCAAGTTGATCGGCCAGTTAAAATGATCATTAGGGCTCCTTGATTAAAGGCTTATAAATGAAGCCGAATACATGGCATCACGTAGGTTCGGACACATTGGATTACTTGAAGGCTTTGACATAGCTCTTTCAGTCTCAAATGTTGTCAAAATAGAGAAAGTTGAGCTAGCTTAATGTTGGTGTTGGATTCGTGTCATTCTAAACTCTAAATCAAAAGTTACATACCGTTTAATGCGTTTATGTCAAGTTGGTCGACTAGTTAAAATGATAACTCTATACTAATCATTGGTGCTCATTGAGTAAAGACTTATAAATGAGGCGTAATGCATGGTATCACACAATTTGGGATAGATTGGATTACCTGGATGCTTTGTCGTAGCTATTTGGTCTTAAATTTTGTCACAATATAGAAAATTGAGCTAGCTTATCGTGGGGGCTAGATTAGGGTCATTCTAAACTTTAAATCAAAAGTTACAAACGATTTAGGGCGTACATGTCAAGTTTATCGGCCAGTTAAATTGATCTTTCCAAGATGATCATTGGTGTTCATTGAGCAAAGGTTTAGAAATGAAGCATAATACATGCCATCATGCAGTTTAGGATATATTGGATTACTTAAAGGCTTTGTTGTAGTTGTTTCAGTCTCAATTGTTGTTACCATATAAAAATTTGAGTTAGCTTAAAATGGGCGTTAGATGCGTGTCAATCTGAACTCTAAATCAAAAGTTACGGATGATTTAGTGCATACATGTCAAGTTGATCGGCCAAATAAATTGATCTTTCTAAGATGAACATTGGTGCTCATTGAGCAAAGGTTTACAAATGAAGCATAATGCGTGGCATCACATAGTTTGAGATAGCTTTGATTTCTTGTAGGCTTTGTCGTAGCTATTTCGGTCATAATTTTTATCACAATAAAGATAATTGAGCTTGCTATAACGTGGGCATTGGATTCGTGTCATTCTGAACTCTAAATAAAAAGTTATGGACGATTTAGTGCGGACATGTCAAGTTGATCGGCTAGTTAAAATGATCATTCTAAACTGATCAATGGTACTCCTTGAGTAAAGGCTTATAAATGAAGCATAATGCATGGCATCACAAAGTTTGGGATACATTGAATTACTTGAAGGCTTTGTGGTAGCTCTTTCAGTCTCAAATGTTGTCACAATATAGAAAGATGAGCTAGCTTAACGTGAACGTTGGATTCGTGTCATTCTAAACTCTAAATCAAAAGTTACAGACGACTTAATGCGTACATGTCAAGTTGATTGGCCTGATAAAATGATCACTTTATACTGATCATTGGTGATCATTGAGTAAAGACTTATAAATGAGGCCTAATGCATGGTATCACATAATTTGGGATAGATTGGATTACTTGGAGGCTTTATCGTAGCTATATCGCTATCAAATTTTGTCACAATATAGAAAATTGAGCAAGCTTAACGTGGGAGTTGGATTGGTGACATTCTGAACTCTAAATCAAATGTTTTAAATGATTTAGCGCGTACATGTGAAGTTGATCGGCCAAATAAATTGATCTTTCTATGATGATTATTGGTGCTCATTGAGGAAACGTTTACAAATGAAGTATAATGTGTGGCATCACATAGTTTGGGATATCTTTGATTACTTGGAGGCTTTGTCGTAGGTATTTCGGTCATAAATATTTTCACAATATAGAAAATTGTGCTAGCTATAATGTGGGAGTTGGATTCGTGTTATTTTGAACTCTAAATAAAAAGTTAAAGATGATTTAGTGCGGACATGTCAAGTTGATCAGCCAGTTAAAATGATCATTCTAAACTGATCAATGGTGCTGCTTGAGTAAAGGCTTATAAATGAAACATAATGCATGGCATCACGCAGTTTTTGATACATTGAAATACTTGAAGGCTTTGTGGTAGTTCTTTCAGTCACAAATGTTTGGGATTACTATAGAAAGTCGAACTAGCTTAACATGGACGTTTGATTCGTGTCATTCTAAACTCTAAATCAATGGTGACGAACGATTTAATGTGTACATGTCAAGTTGATTGGCCAGTTAAAATGATCATTCTATACTGATCATTGGTGCTCATTAAGTAAAGACTTGTAAATGAGGCGTAATGCATGGTATCGCATAGTTTAGGATATATTGGATTACTTGGAGGCTTTATCGTAGCTATTTCGCTCTTACATTTTGTCACAATATAGAAAATTGAGCAATCTTAATGTGAGGGTTGGATTCGTGTCATTATAAACTCTAAATCAAATGTTTTGGACGATTTAGTGCGTACATGTCAAGTTTATCGGCCAGTTAAATTGATCTTTCTAAGATGATCATTGGTGCTCATTGAGCAATGGTTTACAAATGAAGCGTAATGCATGTCATCACGCAGTTTGGGACATATTGGATTACTTGAAAGCTTTGTGGCGGTTTTTTTAGTCTCAAACGTTGTCACAATATAGAAAATTGAGCTAGCTTAACATGGGCGTTGGGTTCGTGTCATTCTGAATTCTAAATTAAAAGTGATGGACGATGTAGTGTATAAATGTGAAATTGATCGGCCAATTAAATTGATCTTTCTAAGATTATCATTGGTTCTCATTGAGCAAAGGTTTACAAATGAAGCATAATGCATGGGTTCACGCTGTTTGGGAAAGATTCAATTAGTTGGAGACTTTGTCATAGCTATTTTGGTCTTAAATTTTGTGACAATATAAAACATTGAGCTAGCTTAATGTGGGTGTTGGATTCATGTAATTCTGAAATTTAAATCAAAAGTTACTTACGATTTAGTGTAGACATGTCAAGTTGATCGGCCAATTAAAATTATCATTCTAAACTGATCATTGGGGCTCCTTGATTAAAGGCTTATAAATGAAGTATAATGCATGGCATCACGTAGTTTGGGACACATTGGATTACTTGAAGGCTTTGAGGTAGGTCTTTCAATCTCAAATGTTGTCAAAATATAGAAAGTTGAGCTAGCTTATCGTGGGCGTTGGATTCGTGTCATTCTAAACTCTAAATCAAAAGTTACAGACCATTTAATGCGTAGATGTCAAGTTGAACGTCTAGTTAAAATGATCATTCGTGCTCATTAAGTAAATAATTAAAAATGAGGCGTATTGCATGGTGTCATGCAGTTTGAGATAGATTGGGTTACGTGGAGGCTTTGGCGTAGCAATTTCGGTCTTCAATTTTGTCACAATACAGAAAATTGAGCTAGCTTAATGTAGGGGATGATTTGTGTCATTCTGAACTTTAAATCAAAAGTTATGGATCATTTAGGGCGTACATGTGAAGTTTATCGGCCAGTTAAAATTATCTTTCTAAGATTATCATTGGTCGTCATTGAGCAAAGGTTTAGAAATGAAGCATAATGAATGGCATCACGCAGTTTAGGATAGATTGGATTACTTAAAGGCTTTCTGGTAGTTGTTTCAGTCTCAACTGTTTTAACCATATAGAAAATTGATATAGCTTAACATTGGTATTGGGTTCGTGTCATTCTGAACTCTAAATCAAAAGTTACGGACGATTTAGTGCATACGTGTCAAATTGATCGGCCAAATAAAATAATCTTTCAAAGATGATCATTGGTGCTCATTGAGCAAAGGATTAAAAATGAAGCATAATGCGTGGCATCACATAGTTTGGGATAGATTCGATTACTTGGTGGGTTTGTCGTAGCAATTTCGGTCTTAAATGTTGTCACAATATCGAAAATTGAGCAAGCTTAACGTTGGTGTTGGATTCATGTTATTTTGAGCTCTACATCGAAAGTTAAAAGACGATTTAGTATGGACATGTCAAGTTGATAAGGTAGTTAAAATGATCATTCTAAACTGATAATTGGTGCTCATTTAGCAAAGGCGTATAAATGAAGAATAATACATGGCATCACATAGTTCAGGATAGATTTGATTACTTGTAGGCTTTGTTGTAGCTATTTCGATCTTAAATTTTGTCACAATATAGAAACTGGAGAAAGCTTAACGTGGCTGTTGGATTCGTGTCATTCTGAACTCTAAATCAAAAGTTACAGACGATTTAGTGCGGACATGTCAACTTGATCGGCTAGTTAAAATGATCATTCTAAATTGATCATTGGTGCTCATTAAGTAAAGGCATATAAATGAACCATAATGCATGGCATCACGCACTTTTAGATACATTGGATTGCTTGGAGGCTTTGTGGTAGCTCTTTCAGTCTCAATTGTTGTCACAATAGAGAAATTTGAGCTAGCTTAACCTTGGTGTTGGACTCGTGTCATTCTGAACTCTAAATAAATAATTACTGAAGATTTAGCGCGCACATGTAAAGTTTATCGGCCTGTTAAATTGATCTTTCTAAGATGATCATTGGTGATCCTTTAGCAAAGTTTTACAAATGAAGCATAATGCATGTTGGGATAGATTCGATTACTTGGAGGCTTTCTTGTAGATATTCGGTCTTAAATATTGTCACAATACAGAAACTGAGGTAGGTTAACATGGGCTTTGGATTCGGGTCATTCAAAACTCTAAATTAAAAGTTACAGACGATTTAGTGCAAACATGTCAAGTTGATTGGGCAGTTAAAATGATCATTCTAAACTGCTCATTGGTACTCCTTGAGTAAAGGCTTCTAAATGCACTATAATGCATGGCAACACGCAGTTTTAGATACATTGGATTACTTGGAGGCTTTGTGGTAGCTCCTTTAGTATCAACTATTGTCACAACATAGAAAATTGAGCTAGTTGTACGTGGGCGTTTGATTCGTGTCATTCTAACCTCTAAATCAAAAGTTACTGATGATTTAGTGTGCACATGTCAAGTTGATCGGCCAGTTCGAATATAATTTTAAACTGATCATTGTTGCTCCTTAACTAAAGGCTTATAAATAAACCATAAAGCATGGTATCACGCAATTTGGGATACATTGGATTACTTGAAGACTTTGGGGTAAATCTTTCAGTCTCAACCATTGTCACAATATAAAAATTGAGCTACGTTAACGAGGGCATTGGACTCGTGTCATTCTGAACTCTAAATCAAAAGTTACGGACGATTTAGTGCATTCATGTAAAGCTTATCTGCCAGTTAAATTGATATTTATAAGATGATCATTTGTGCTCATTTAGCAAAGGTTTACAAATGAAGCATAATGCATGACATCACGCAGTTTGGGATAGATTCAGTACTTGGAGGCTTCCGCATAGCTATTTCGATCTTAAATATTGTCACAATAAAGAAAATTGAGGTAGCTTAACGTGGGCTTCCGATTCGGGTAATTCAAAACTCTAAATTTAAAGTTATGGACGATTTAGTGCAGACATGTCAAATTGATTGGCCAGTTAAAATGATCGTTCTAAACTGATCATTGGTGCTCCATGAGTAAAAGCTTATAAATGTTCCATAATGCATGACATCACACAGTTTTAGATACATTGGATTACTTGCAGGCTTTGTGGTAGATATTTTAGTCTCAACTATTGTCACAACATAGAAAATTGAGCTAGCTGTACGTGGGCATTGGATTAGTGTCATTCTAACCTCTAAATCTAAATTTACAGACGATTTAGTGTGGACATGTCAAGTTGATAGGGCAGTTGAAATGTAATTCTAAACTGATCATTGGTACTCCTTCACTAAAGGCTTATAAATGAACCATAATGCATGGCGTCACGCAATTTGGGATACATTGGATTTCTTGAAAACTTTGTGATTAGCTCTTTCAGTCTCAACTGTTCTAACAATATAGAAAATTGAGCTAGGTTAACGTGGGCGTTGGACTCCTGTCATTCTGAACTCTAAATTTCATACATATCAAGATTATCTGCCAGTTAAATTGGTCTTTCTAAGATGATCATTTGTGCTCATTTAGCAAAGGTTTACAAATGAAGCATAATGCATGGCATCACGCAGTTTGGGAAAGATTTGGTACTTGGAGGCTTTCTGGTAGCTATTCCGGCCTTAAATATTGTCACAATATAGAAAATCGAGGTAGCTTAACGTGGGCATTGGATTCGGGTCATTTAAAACTCTAAATTAAAAGTTACGGATGATTTAATGCGGACATGTCAAGTTGATTGGTTAGTGAAAATGATCATTCTGAACTGATTATTGGTGCTCCTTGAGTAAAGGCTTATAAATGAACCATAATGCATGGCATCCCACAGTTTTAGATACATTGGATTAATTGGAGGCTTTGTGGCAGATCTTTTAGTCTCAACTAATGTCCCAATATAGAAAATTGAGCTAGTTGTATGTGGGTGTTGGATTCGTGTCATTCTAACCTCTAAATCATAAGTTACAGACGATTTAGTTTGGACATGTAATTCTAAACTGATCATTGGTGCTCCTTCACTATTGGCTTATAAATGAACCACAATGGATAACATCACGCAATTTGGGATACATTGGATTACTTGAACACTTTGTGATAGCTCTTTCCGTCTCAACTGTTGTCACAATATAGAAAATTGAGCTAGGTTAACGTGGGTGTTGGACTCGTGTGATTCTGAACTTTAAATCAAAAGTTACAGACGATTTAGTACCTACATGTCAAGGTTATCTGCGAGTTAAATTGATCTTTTTCAGATGATCACTAGTGCTCATTTAGCAAAGGTTTACAAATGAAGCATAATGCATGGCATCACATAGTTTGGGATAGATTCGGTACTTGGAGGCCTTGTTTTAGCTATTTCTGTCTTAAATTTTGTCACAATATAGAAAATTGAGCGAGCTTAACATGGGTGTTGTATTTGTGTCAATATGAACTCTAAATTAAAAGTATCAGACGATTTAGTGTGGATATGTCAAGATGATCGGCCAGTTAAAATGATCATTCTAAACTGATCATTGGTGCTCTTTCAATAAAGGCTAATAAATGAAACATAATGCATGGCATCATGCAGTCTGGGATCCATTGGATTACGTAAAGGCTTTGTGGTAGCTATTTCAGTCTCAATTGTTGTCACAATATAGAAAATTGAGATAGCTTAACGTAGGTGTGGGATTCTTGTCATTCTGAACTCTAAATCAAAAGTTACGAACGATTTAGTGCGGACATGTCAAGTGGATCGGCCAGTTAAAATGATCATTCTAAACTGATCGCTGGTCCTCCTTAAGTAAAGGCTTATAAATTGACCATAATGCATGGCGTCATGCAGTATGGGATACATTGCATTACTTGAAGGATTTGTGGTAGCTCTTTTAGACTCAACTGTTGTCACAATATAGAAAATTGAGCTAGCTTGGCATGGGCATTGGATTCGTGTCATTATGAACTCTGAATCAGAAGTTACGAATGATATAATGTGTACATGCCAGTTAAAATGATCATTCTAAAATGATAATTGGTTATCATTTATTAAAGAAATAAAAATGAAGCGTGCATTGCATCACCCCGTTTGGGATACATTGGAGGACTTGGAGGCTTTGTCTTAAATCTTTCAGTCTCAAATGTTGTCACAATATGGAAAATTGAGCTAGATTAACGTGTGTGGTTGATTCATGTCATTTTGAGCCCTAAGTTATAGACGATTTAGTGCGAACATGTCAAGTTGATCAGCTTGTTAAAATCATCATTCTAAACTGATCATTGGTGCTCATGAGTTAAAGCGTATAAATGAAGCATAATGTGCGGCATCACGCAATTTTGGATATACTGGATTAGTTGGAGGGTTTTTTCGTGGCTATTTGGGTCTTAAATTTTGTCACAATTTAAAAATTTGAGGTATCTTAACATGGCCGTTGGATTTGTTTCAATCTGAACTCTAAATCAAAAGTTACGGGCGATTTAGTGCGCACTTGCCCACTTGATTGGCCATTTAAAGTGATCATTATAAACTGTTATTGGTGCCCCTTTAGTAAAGGGTTATAAATGAACCATAATGCATGGCATTACGCAGTTTGGCATAGATGGAATTACTTTAAAGGGTTTGTCTACCTCTTTTAGTCTCAAATGTTGTCACAATATGGAAAATTAAGCTAGCTTAACGTTGGCGTTGGATTTATGTTATTTTGAGCTCTAAATGAAAAATTAAAGACGATTTAGTGTGGACATGTCAGTTGATCATGTAGTTAAAATGTTCATTCTAAACTTATCATTGGTGCTCATTGAGCAAAAGCGTATAAATGAAGCATAATACATATCATCACATAGTTTATGATAGATTTGATTACCTGGAGGCTTTTTTGTAAATATTTTTGTCTTAAATTTTGTCACAATATAGAAAATTCAGCTAGTTTAATGTGGGTGTTGGATTCGTGCAATCTGAACTCTAAATCAAAAGTTACAGACAATTTAGTGCATACATGTCAAGCTGATGGGCCAGTTAAAATGATCATTCTAAACTGTTCTTTGGTGCTCCTTGAGAAAAGGCTTATAAATGAAGCATAATGCGTGACATCATGCAGTTTGGGACACATTGGATTACTTGAAGGGTTCTTGGTAGCTCTTGTAGTATCAAATGTTGTTATAATATAGAAAATTAAGCTAGTTTAACTTGGGTGTTGATTCGTGTAATTCTGAACTCCAAATAAAAAGTTACGAACAATTTAGTGCGTAGACGTCAAGTTGATCGGCTAGTTAAATTGATCTTTCTAAGATGATCATTGGTGCTCATTGAGCAAATGTTACAAATAAACCATAATGCATAGTATCACGTATTTTAAGATAGATTCGATTACTTGAAGGCTTTCTCGTAGCTATATCAGTCTTAAATTTTATCACAATATAGAAAATTTAGGTAGCTTAACGTGGGCTTTGGATTTGTGTCTTTCTGACCAGTAAAAAAAAGTTACAGACGATTTAGTGCGACATGTCAAGTTGATGAACCAGTAAATATTATCATTCTAAACTGATAATTGGTGCTCCTTGAGTAAAGGCTTATAAATGAACCATAATGCATGGCATCACGCAGTTTTAGATACATTGGATTACTTGGAGGATTTGTGGTAGCTCATTGAGTCTAAACTGTTGTCATAATATAGAAAATTAAGGTAGCTCAACGTGGGCATTGGATTCGTGTCATTATAACCTCAAAATCAAAAGTTACGAACGATTTAGTGTGGACATGTCACGTTGATCGGCTAGATAGAATGTAATTCTAAACTGATCATTGGTGCTGCTTGAGGAAAGGTTTAGAAATGAACCATAATGCATGGCATCACGCGGTTTTGGATACATTGGATTACTTGAAAACTTTGTGATAGCTCTTTCAGTCTCAACTGTTGTCACAATATAGAAAATTGAGCTACCTTAACGTGGGCGTTGGATTCGTGTCATTATGAACAATAAATCAAAAGTTATGGACGATTTAGTGTGTACATATGAAGTTGATAGGCCAGTTAAAATGATCATTCTAAACTGATCATTGGTTCTCATTGAGTAAAGACTTATAAATGAAGCGTAATGCATGACATCACGCAGTTTTGGATACACTGGATTATTTGGAGGCTTTGTCGTAGCTCTTTCAGTTTGAAGTGTTGTCACAATATGGAAAATTGAGCTACCTTAACGTGGTTGTTGATTCATGTAATTTTGAGCTCTAAATTAAAAGTTAAAGACAATTTAGTGCGGACATGTCAATTCGATGGGCTAGTTAAAATGATCATTCTAAACTGATGTGGTGCTCATTGAGTTAAAGTGTATCACATAAGCATAATACGTGGCATCATGCAATTTAAGATATATTGGATTACTTGGAGGCTTTGTTGTAGCTATTTTGGTCTTAAATTTTGTGACAATACAAAATATTGAGCTAGCATAACGTGGGCATTGGATTCGTTTCATTCTCAACTCAAAATCAAACGTTACGAACGATTTAGTGCAGGCATGTCAACTTGATTCGCTAGTTAAAGTGATCATTCTAAACACTATCTGAGAATGGCCAGGAAGGAACCAAAACCTAAGGAGCAACTTGAACCAGAAGAGGAAGAAGCCACTAAAGAAGATAAAGAGCAGCTAGAACCCGGGGATATTGGAGATGAAAGCCTACAAATCTTCAATGGCCCCATTACTCGATCCAAGCAAACCAAACTTAAGACAACACTACAGCACCTTCTCAACACCATTCAGGCTCATGAGTTAAAATCATCATTCTAAACTGATCATTGGTGCTCATGAGTTAAAGCATATAAATGAAGCATAATGTGCGGCATCATGCAATTTGGGATAGTCTAGATTAGTTGGAGGGTTTTGCGTGGCTATTTCGGTCTTAAATTTTGTCACAATTTAAACATTTGAGCTAGCTTAACGTGTTCATTCTGAACTCTAAATCAAAAGTTAGGGGCAATTTAGTGCGGACATGCCTACTTGATCGGCAATTTGAAGTGATCATTTTAAACTGATCATCGGTGCCACTTTAGTAAAGGGTTATAAATGAACCATAATGCATGGCATTCACAGTTTGGTATAGATTGGATTACTTTGAGGCTTTGTCTACCTCTTTCAGTCTCAAATGTTGTCACAATATGGAAAACTGAGCCAACTTAACGTTGGGGTTGGATTCATGTTATTTTAAACTATAAATGAAAATTTAAAAAGGATTTAGTTTGGACAAGTCAGTTGATCAGGTAGTTAAAATGATCATTCTAAACTTATCATTGGTTCTCATTGAGCAAAGGCGTATAAATGAACCATAATACATATCTTCACGTAGTTTAGGATATATTTGATTTCTTGGAGGCTTTGTCGTAGCTATTTTTGTCTTAAATTTCGTCACAATATAGAGAATTGAGCTAGTTTAACGTGGGTGTTGGATTCGTGCATTCTGAACTCTAAATCAAAAGTTATAGACAATTTAGTGCAGACATGTCAAGCTGATGGGCCAGTTAAAATGATCATTCTAAACAGATCATTGGTGCTCCTTGAGTAAAGGATTATAAATCATCATTCTAAACTGATCATATAAATGAAGCATATAAACTGATCATTCATGAGTCAAAATCATCATTCTAAACTGATCATTCATGAGTCAAAATCATCATTCTAAACTGATCATTGGTGCTCATGAGTTAAAGCATATAAATGAAGCATAATATGCGGCATCATGCAATTTGGGATAGTCTGGATTAGTTGGAGGGTTTTGCGTGGCTATTTCGGTCTTAAATTTTGTTACAATCTAAACATTTGAGCTAGCTTAACATGGGTGTTGGATTTGTTTCATTCTGAACTCTAAATCAAAAGTTAGGGGCGATTTAGTGCGGACATGCCTACTTCAATGGCAATTTAAAGTGATCATTTTAAACTGATCATCGGTGCCACTTTAGTAAAGGGTTATAAATGAACCATAATGCATGGCATTACGCAGTTTGGTATAGATTGCATTACTTTGAGGCTTTGTCTACCTCTTTTAGTCTCAAATGTTGTCACAATATGGAAAACTGAGCCAACTTAACGTTTGCGTTGGATTCATGTTATTTTGAGCTCTAAATGAAAATTTAAAAACGATTTAGTGTGGACAAGTCAGTTGATCAGGTAGTTAAAATGATCATTCTAAACTTATCATTGGTTCTCATTGAGCAAAGGCGTATAAATGAAGCATAATACATATCTTCACGTTGTTTCGGATAGATTTGATTACTTGGAGGCTTTGTCGTAGCAATTTTTGTCTTAAAGTTTGTCACAATATAGAGAATTGAGTTAGTTTAACGTGGGCGTTGGATTCGTGCATTCTGAACTCTAAATCAAAAGTTGCAGACAATTTAGTGCAGACATGTCAAGCTGATGGGCCAGTTAAAATGATCATTCTAAACAGATCATTGGTGCTCCTTGAGTAAAGGATTATAAATCATAATGCGTGACATCATGCAGTTTGGGACACACTAGATTACTTGAAGGGTTCGTGGTAGCTCTTGTAGTCTCAAATGTTGTCATAATATAGAAAATTAAGCTAGTTTAACGTGGGCATTGGATTCGTGTAATTCTGAACTCTAAATAAAAATTTACGAACAATTTAGTGCATAGACATCAAGTTGATCGGCTAGTGCCTTAAATCCATTTGCGCAAAGATAGATTTCCGAGTGAAAGAAAAGCCAAGCTAATTCCTAGGATTGATTGCCCATTCAAAATCATCGAGAAGATCAATTACAATGCCTACCAGCTGGATCTTCAAGGTAAGTACCAAGTGATTTCAAGCTTCAATATTACTGATTTGGTTCCATATTTTGCAGATGAAACAGATTTGATGTTAAATCCTTCTCAACTGGAGGAGGATGATGTGAGCATTGCCAGCAAGGAACCACAACCTAAGGAGCATCTTGAACCAGAGGAGGAAGAAGCCACTAAAGATGCGAAGGAGAAACTAGAACCCGCGGATATTGGAGATGAAAGCCTACAAATCTTCAATGGCCCCATTACCCGATCCAAGCAAGCAAACATAAGACAATACTACAGCACCTTCTCAACACCATTCAGGCCAGTTTAGTGTGTGCTAATCCAACCACATTGGTTGTGATTTAAGGCACTTAAACCTCACCAAGAGAGGTACCTTGGATTGTACTCTTTTTCCCTATTCTTAGTTTTGTCCCGATTGGTTTTCTAAGATAGGTTTTTAATGAGGCACGCCCAAGGTACTTTACCACAACCTCTTGGTGAATAAAGGCCCATTCTATCTCATAATCCACGAAATAAGAGAGGAAGAATCAAGTCAAGACATTATTTACTTCTTAGTCTTTGTCTTAGTTGTCTTTGTAATTACTTAAGTATTTCCTTTAATGTTTTGGTAGAATTTTAGAAATCATTTTCAATTCCCTAGACTACTATAAATACTCTCTTGTATCCTTCTTTCTGAATCGTCAAAAATTTTAATAGCAAATCTCCTTCTTAAACTCGTTTGATCATCCTCTTGAATAAGGAATTTTAGTACAATTTCTCATTCCTCTCAAGAGCCGAAAGTCTGAGGGATCTTCAACACCCTTGGAAGTTTCAATTCAATTCACACCTTGCCCAACGTGCCTGGCCTTTGTCATTCACACAGAGCCAGTAGATAGTCAAAGGATTTCCACCATCTTTGAGAAGTATCATCCATTTCCCCTTGTTCTCGGATCCATCCACTTAAGAGCTCACACATCCGCAAGTAACACCATAGGTTCACCCATTACGCAACTTCATCCATTCATCCACTCTTCCACAACCATTTGGAGTTGATCATGGGCTTGATCCTCATGAGATCACACCAAAGTTGATCATTGGTGCCCCTTCAGTGAATTCTTATAAATGAAGCATAATGCATGGCATCACGCAGTTTGGGATAGATTGCATTACTTTGAGGCTTTGTCTAGTTCTTTCGGTCTCAAATGTTTTCTAAATATGGAAAATTGAGCTAGCTTAACGTGGGGGTTGGATTCATGTCATTTTGAGCTCTAAATCGAAAGTTAAAGACGATTTAGTGTGGACATATTAGATTGATCAGGTAGATAAAATGATCATTCTAAATTGATCAGTGGTGCTTGTTGAGCAAAGGCGTATAAATGAACCATAATGCATGGCATCACGTAGTTTAGGATAGATTCGATTACTTGGAGGCTTTATCATAGCTATTTCGGTCCTAAATTTTGTCACAGTATATAAAATTTAGCTAGCTTAACGTGGGTGTTGGATTCGTGTCTCTAAATAAAAAGTTAAAGACGATATAGTGCGGACATGTCCAGTTGATCGGCCAGTTAAAATGATCATTCTAAACTGATCATTGGTGTTCCTTGAGTAAAGGCTTATAAATGAAGCATAATGTGTTGCATCATTAAATTTGTTATACATTGGATTACTTGAGGGGTTTGTGGTAGCTCATTCAGTCTCAAATTTTATCACAGTTTAGAAATTTGAGTTGGCTTAACGTGGGCGTTTGATTCGTGTCATTATGAACTCTAAATAAAAAGTAACGGACAATTTAGTGCATACATGTCAAATTGATCGTCCAGTTAAATTGATCTTTCTAAGATGATCATTAGTGCTCATTGAGCAGAGGTTTACAAATGAAGCATAATGCATAGCATCACACTGTTTGGGATAGATTCGGTTACTTGGAGGATTTTTCGTAGCTATTTTTGGTTTTAAGTTTTATCACAATATAGAAAATTAAAGTAGCTTAGCTTAGAATTGGCTTTGGATTTGTTTCATTCTGAATTATAAATCAAAAGTTACGAACGATTTAGTGTGTACATATCAAGTTGATCACCCAGTTAAAGTGGTCATTCTAAACTGATCATTGGTTCTCATTGAGTAAAGACTTATCAATGAACCATATTGCATGGCATCATGCAGTTTGGTCTACATTGGATTATTTGGAGGCTTTGTCATTGCTCTTTGAGTCTCAACTGTTGTCACAATATGGAAAATTGAGCTAGCTTCACGTCGGCTTTTGATTCATGTCATTTTGAGTTCTAACTCAAAAGTGAAAGACGATTTAGTGCGGACATGTCAAGTTGATAAGCTAGTAAAATGATCATTCTAAACTGATCTTCGGTGCTCATTGAGTTAAAGCGTATCCATAAAGCATAATGCGTGGCATCATGCAATTTCAGATACATTGGATTATTTGGAGGCTTTGTCATAGCTATTTCAGTCTTAAATTTTGTCACAATACGAAATACTGAGCTAGCTTATCATGGGCGTTGGATTCGTTTCATTTTAACCTCAAAATCAAAGTTACGGACGATTTAGTGCGGGCATGTCAACTTGATAGACTAGTTAAAGTGATCACATCAAAACTGATCATTGGTGCCCCTTCAGTGAAGTCTTACAAATGGAGCATAATGCATGGTATCACACAGTTTGGGATAGATTGCATTACTTTGAGGATTTTTCTAGCTCTTTTAGTCTCAAATGTTTTCACAATTTGGAAAATTGAGCTAGATTAACGTGGGTGTTTAATTCATATAATTTTGAGCTCTAAATCGAAAGTTATAGAAAATTTTGTGTGGACATATCAAATTGATCAGGTAATTAAAATGATCATTCTAAACTGATCATTGGTGCTTGTTGAGCAAAGTCGTATAAATGAAACATAATGCATGGCATCACGCAATTTAGGATATATTCGATTACTTGCAGGCTTTATCATAGCTATTTCAGTCCTATATTTTGTCACAATATAGAAAATTGAGCTAGCTTAACAAAGACGTTGGATTCTTGTCATTCTAAACTCTAAATCAAAAGTTACAAACTATTTAGTGCGGACATGTCTGAAAGCACTAGAATATAGAGAGTACCAAGAACTTTGTATAACACACATAAAATCTATTAGAAATCACTTAAACACAATTCTACAATAGTGTTTAATCAGATTTATGCACTACTAACACTTATCATGCCACTGACAAATTCCTAATCTACCCAAACTCACCCACAACAACAGTTGTGTTCACTCTTTATTCACTCACCGGAAAACGTGTGCAACAACTTACACACAGAGCCTCACTTTCTTCTCAAGAGCGATAACCCTAGCTGCCTCTCGACACTTTCTTTTTATGTGTCTTACACTAGGGTTTCATCTTTCCTAAATGAATATTCAGCAATATTCAGTACAATGAACTTGCCTTCTTTGAATATCATTTCTTCCTTACACAGTTTGATATCTCATTCCCAATGAGATCGTGCCACGTCAGCACTTTCAAGCTTCCCGCGTCCAAACTTACGTGTTGCACACCGATCCATCTGTTTAGCCACAATTCTTGTGCTAACAATCTCCCCCTTTTGTCTGAATGTGAGATCTCCAGAACCTGCATTATCACTAACACACACCATACATACACACAGACCATACCAAGGAACATTTGATGTCATAGGCTAATTCTAGGCAACTTTCAGAGCTCTTACAGGAGCATAACATGAGTTCCACAACAATAGAACAGAGCCTACAATTCAGAAAAATTCCCAACACAAAACAGAGTCAAACACAGCAACAAACAGAGTAGCACAAACACAAAACATTAGCTATGGCTCCCCCTATCTACTAGGTCATTTCAGCCACTGTCGTCTCCAGAGTCATGTGCTCCCTCAGAGGTATCCTCGCCATCTCGATGCTTGTCTCCGGTAGTGTATTCGCCCCCTTCTTAAGATCACATTTAGACAAAAACGACGTTAGAAAACAAGAGGCACACATTGTAAAGATGGAGCCAAAAAAATGAGATACCAATAACCCGTAGTTGCATAGCCTTCACCAGTCGCGCAAGCTCCTTCAAGTCATCCAAGATCCGGGGCGTGGATGGAGTGGCATTCTCATTTTTCACACTTCGGCCCTGTTTCGGATCAAGGACCATCGCTAGTGGTAGCCGAGACAAAGTATCACCCCGATGACCCGGGACATGTCATTGATACATAAGGAGGTTGTGGATCAAGTTAGGAAAAATAAGCCTCGTGGTTCTGTCCGGAGTTCAACCAATTTTCAGTATTTGGTCATACACCACTTTACCGAAATCAAAGGGTTTCCCTTGAAGCAACATGTAGAGGAATTGCACTCAGCCCTTGATCATCGACGTCTTGTTGGATGTGGGTAACCAATTCCGGCAGCAAAATTTGTAAAATAACTGCATCGGAGGAGTCATATGTTTGGAGCAAAACCCCTCCAAACGATTCCACTTACCACCCGTGAGTGCATGCACCGCGACATCCAAGCTTTCAGTGAGCCAGCCATTGGAAAGAGCGGAATCCTCCAAATTAGGCAGTGAGTACATCTCATTGATGATATCCAGAATGAAATCATACATCAAACCACGAACATAGACCATATTTGTGCCGAGTCTAAACTCAATATCTCCTAGATTTGAATAGAATTCCCTCACAATTTCTGGCACATAGGAAGTTACATCAAGTACGGTGTAAATCAATCCGGCTTTCTCAATAAGGGCCTTGACTTCCTTTAGATTTGGATCTTCAAGTTTGAGATACTTTGATACAAACCTTGATTCAAGGATGTATGCGCGTGGGCTGTTTGGAGAAGTTTAGGTGAGAAACTCGACCTTAGACTTCTTGGATAGGGGTTTTTGGGTTGGTATTCAATGGAAAGGTGAAGTGAACCACACGAGGGGTGATGAACCTCGTGATAAATCACAAACTTAGAGCTAGGAGGGCTGGTCTCAACTAGATTCTAAGCGCACAAGATTCTTGAGAGAAAACTTGTTGGGGAAAAAGTTCTATCTTTATTAATATCAAAAAGGTTGTCGAACTACAATGCTAGAAAGAGCCTTATTAATATGCTCGACAGCTTTACCTACTAGGGTCAACTCAAATAAGAAAAGGAAAACTTACAACAGTGCACAAAGGAAAAGATTACAAAAGTGTATAATCGAAAAAGGACCTATTCCTAAAATGTCTTTGACTCAATAAAGTAAATATTCTAGATCCTACCCTGCAAAACAGAAAGAGGCATATATTCGAATTGAAACTTACCTTAACTTACCTCATGGCCAAGAAATGGAAGGTGGCCGTCCTTGTGGCATGCACGCGCCTTGCTCCTAGTCTTCGACTTGGAGTAGGGTTAAGAATCTTTGGGCCCTGACCTCTCTTGCCACTAAAGCCCAAGTCTCTGATGTCCCTTGTGTTGTTGAGAAGCCATTGGACTCTTCCTTGCACTTTTGGCCCATTGTCCTTAGTCGATCTTCCTCTAGGAGCTTGTCGACCCATAAGCTGAATTTGTGGAAGAGTGCCCTTGATCTGCTTCTTGTCATTGCTCCTTGAGGTACCACTGGTGTAGATACTTCTTCTAGGTGCATGTCCTGGAGCTGGTAGCTCATTTGGTCCGAGTCCTCTTGTGTGGAAGTGGAAATGCGCGTGTACTCGGCTGGATCGGCTGTACCGGCTGGATTGTGCGCGGTACTGGCCGGGATGCCTTCAGGACCGGCCAAGTTGATCCCGGAGTTTGCGGCATCACCAGAGGGACCGGCGGTGTCATCCACGTCCCCACCAAATGTGCCGGAAGCTTGGGC